>JASANC010001741.1:0-63627 GCA_030248135.1 Theristus sp. LFF4_11 | reverse complement strand
GAATAGATCAGCGACATACGAAGAAGAAAATTGTTAGCAATACGATCGTGTGTATTGTGCAGCTTATTTATTATGCGACTTCCGCAGAACTCACAGTGGAGTCATCGATTTTTGCGATTGTTGCGCTCTCCGAATCTTAGAGCTTCCCTGGCTAATGTGCAAATCAACGGCTTGCTGTGCAAAGAATTTTATGGAAATATTGTTGAATTCCAAAACTCTAAAATTGCGACACTTGGTCAAATGAACGTGATTTAAATCAACACTCGGAAAGACAATTATGATGAACAAACCAATGAATGAGATTATCAGCGTGCGTAATCTTCTGCAATATTTTCTGAGAAGAAAGATTTTTATTAGAATTTTATTAGGAATATGCAACTGTAGAGGCAACTAGCGCATGCAACCGCGGCAACATGGGCGCATGCATACGGACGTTGGACGTGCAACAACACACGCATAAAATTACATCATTGGTGTCCGCGTCATGTTTGACGATTCTCGACCGTTGATTAAAGGCGCATTCATGAATTTTAACAAAAACCATATAGTGAGCAACGAAACTATGCTTTCGCGAATGCATAAAAAGTCACATAGCTACGATGCACTTGTTGCTTGCGCTAATGATGCAGACGAATTCACAAAGCCCCTCTCCCCTCTAGCTGTGGCGCCAGCTGCGTGAATTACTGAATGCTATTTGTGTAATTAGTGCCAGCATAGCTGCATGACGTTTGGTGGATTCAGAGATTCTGCTGAGATTCACGCAATCAATTTGGCTTGTATGATGGCAAAGGTGTGTAACGTTAGTTGTAATCATATTGTTGTCGTCCAATAAGAGAAGAGGTATCACGGTTTGCCAGGGTGCTTGACGTTTTCAGTGTGTTCTGGCGCTCAGCGTTGTTTCACGTTGGTTCACGTCACGGTTGGCCAGTGAGCAGCGCCCGTTGCACCTGACACTGACAGCCGTCCATCAACGACATTTGCCTTTCGATGTACTGCGGCTGTTCGGCCGTGCCCGCGTTCTCCAACACAGGCACCAGCTTTCGTTTCGGGCGACACAGACCAGCACCTGTATAATCCTTTTATTATTTCAGAAAGCTCGTTATAAAATTTTAAAGTATCAAACATCAATCGGCCTTAAAATTTTCGTCACTTACGGAATGGCCGATTAAACATGGCAGCTTTTTTGAGGGTGCAAGGAGGGCGCGAAAATTGAATGAAAAAAAACTGTTCAAAAACCTATTTGTGTGTCCAATTTGACGTGTTTTTTTAAACTAATTGATTCTTCGTGCTATTCTGTTCATTCTTTCTCCCCTGCTCACATGGCTGGAAATTATCTTGGCATTCTTGAAACAGCAACTCCTAGTCTGCGACTAATCCCGCCTTGAAGGAGAATACAAGGACTGCCGTATTTATTCGGCCATACCATAGTGATGAAACGAAAAAAATCTTTTTGCTGTGTAAAGGTGGACTAACACCTTATCCATCTACACAAAAAATAAAACATCACACTTTACTGTGCTTTAGCAGAAAACTGAAAAAATTCAGGATCTTGTTGTTGTTGTCGCTCGTATCGGTCTAAATGAAAAATCGAAAACTTTATTCAAATCCCAATTACAAATTAAATTGGAACCTATGTAATCGACCACACTGAGTGTTCCTGATTCGGAAGCAAATTGTGAAAATCTTATTTTGTTACCGTACGAGCTCTAAAACTCCCGTAATTGGGGTTCTCAGCCTAAAAAATACTCGCCAAACTACCATTGAGGCAGGTCGCTTGAACGTTTTGACTGCAGTATGTTTCGGTCCACACTCTTGGCCTAAAGTGATTGGGCAACACTCGCATCCGCGTACACTCCAGGCACGCTGGCACGTAATGTGCTTGTTTCGGCGCATCGCAGCGTTCACCCCAGGTTGCCGCGTTCGCGGATGACGCGTCGAAAGGGGTGTCTCTTTCTGAAACAAAACAAAACAAGTGAATGACACACCGTGGCCACTTTAACACTAAAACGCTTGATTGGGGAAGACTAGGTTTTGGACGCGTGTGTAGTGTAAGGAATCCCAATAAACTTACTGATTCTAATTACTGCTGACGAATTTCGTTGTTTGTTTGCCATCACTGCCCGATATGACAGACTGCGTTCGTATTGTCCCGGCAGAGTGTGGCCGTTCGCCAAAGTAACCACAGTTACGAAACATTTTAGCAGAGTCGACAGTTGCATTGTTCGTTTATTCCGTAAAAAATATATTTAGAATGTGATTGAAAATTGATGAGACGAATGTGATGATGCTTTTGTGGATGCTATTGTTGCATCCGTGAACACATGAATATTGACAAATTTAGCTCCGCTATGTTTTACCGTTTGTGGCTACTGACGCAGATGACTTTTCAACCATGAAAGGTATTTTAATAGCGTTGTCAATTAGTTGCGGTGTTCGTTTTCGTTTAAGTGTTTTCTTGTTTTCTTTTTGTGTCCAATTGTGTCTGTCTAGTGGTTTTTTAATTGGATTAACAAACAACTTGTCAAAAAATCAGTTTTCAAATTTTTCACGACAAAAGCTGATTAGACAAAATATTACGGTACTTATTGTTTTCATTGTCGGCGTCATTGCTGCGGCTAATCAACAAAATCCATGAATGACAAAACATGCGTCAGCGCGGCTAATCAACAAATCCATGAATGACAACATGCGTCCAGCGCGTGCAACGTACTAACTAATCGAAGTCTTCAATGGAACTATATGCGTTTTATAAAAACAAAACAGTGGTTGGAACATGCGTTTGTTTGTAAATAGCAAAAAAACTATAAATCAACAAAACAAACCATTAAAAAAGCCAAATCACTTTCTACTTTGTAATCGTGGTATTTTTAAACCGGAAGGTTTTGGTTTGAATGAGAAAGAGATGAATGGGAACGCAATGAATGAGAAAGAGATTCATGGGCACGCAATCTCATTCACAATGTAGTGTTGTAAATTGTAGAAAAGCTAGAGGCGTCGCGCGGTTAAGCAATTTTTTAGCATCTTGATTGAAAAAATCTATCATCACCGCGTGGACTGCAGATGAACCAAGCCGAATCCAAAAATGGCTAAAATACAGCAAAGTGCATCGGCTTTCCAGCGTCGTTGATTTATGACAACACATCATTTGCTTGGCGTTTTAATTTTGAAATTATCCGTTGCATCCATCCATTCATGTGTGCCTGCTCAAATACACTGTGAACGCCTACTCATCGAATTACTCAACAAATCTGTTAAGTTACAGATACGATTGATCGCTCAAAAAAACAGTGCAGCAGATATCGTATGAAATTGTGAAAATGCTTAGGTTTTTTTAGCTGCGCACATACCAGTGGTAGCTGGTAGAAAACACAACAGAAAAAAGTGTTTCAGTATTAAAATTTCAACCGTTAAGGCTCGTTTATACCTGACATATGCAGATGTACGTCAGTTATAAACGGTAGTATGCAATAACACGAGTCCTAAAGTGCCGTGCCGTGTCGTATGAGCATACGTCAGGTGGGGGCCTTTAAATAGGGTCGTGACAAAACACCAACCCAACCCAACAGTGAAAAACGTGACAAAACACCAACCCAACCCAACCCAACCCAACACAACCCAACACACGCGTGACAAAACACCAACACCAACTGTTGGTGTTTTTTAAAAATTTTTTAAAATTTAAAAAATTGGGTTTTGGGAGTACGGTAACGACTCCTAGGATGACGGTAACGACACCACAGGTTACGGTAACCCTGTAGTGGGTCTTGACACGATTTTTCCAAAATCACCCTGATCGTCACGAAAACTTACTAGAATGTTGGAAACCGTTCAGATAATGGCGGGAAACACTCGTATGTTCAAAATACAAGGGTTACGGTAGTTTTTGGGTCTTGACACGAAGTTGCTGAAACTGCGTTTTTTTCTTTGAAATAGCTGTTAAATTTGTTTCAGAAACATGCGGCATTGTCATAAAACGTCAAATTTTGAGTTAAAGGATTACGGTAACCCTGTAGTGGGTCTTGACACGATTTTTCCATAATCACCCTGATCGTCGCGAAAACTTACTAGAATGTTGGAAACTGTTCAGATAATGGCGGGAAACACTCGTATGTTCAAAATACAAGGGTTGCGATATTTTTTGGGTCTTGACACGAAGTTGCTGAAACTGCGTTTTTTCTTTGAAATAGCTGTTAAATTTGTTTCAGAAACATGCGGCATTGTCATAAAACGTCAAATTTTGAGTTCAAGGATTACGGTAACCCTGTAGTGGGTCTTGACACGATTTTTCCAAAATCACCCTGATCGTCACGAAAACTTACTAGAATGTTGGAAACCATTCAGATAATGGCGGGAAACATTCGTATGTTCAAAATACAAGGGTTACGGTAGTTTTTGGGTCTTGACACGAAGTTGCTGAAACTGCGTTTTTTCTTTGAAATAGCTGTTGAATTTGTTTCAGAAACATGCGGCATTGTCATAAAACGTCAAATTTTGGAAAAATTGTGTCAAGACCCACTACAGGGTTACCGTAATCCTTGAACTCAAAATTTGACGTTTTATGACAATGCCGCATGTTTCTGAAACAAATTCAACAGCTATTTCAAAGAAAAAACGCAGTTTCAGCAACTTCGTGTCAAGACCCAAAAACTACCGTAACCCTTTTATTTTAAACATACGAATGTTTCCCGCCATTATCTGAATGGTTTCCAACATTCTAGTAAGTTTTCGTGACGATCAGGGTGATTTTGGAAAAATCGTGTCAAGACCCACTACAGGGTTACCGTAATCCTTGAACTCAAAATTTGACGTTTTATGACAATGCCGCATGTTTCTGAAACAAATTTAACAGCTATTTCAAAGAAAAAACGCAGTTTCAGCAACTTCGTGTCAAGACCCAAAAACTACCGTAACCCTTGTATTTTGAACATACGAGTGTTTCCCGCCATTATCTGAACAGTTTCCAACATTCTAGTAAGTTTTCGCGACGATCAGGGTGATTTTGGAAAAATCGTGTCAAGACCCACTACAGGGTTACCGTAATCCTTTAACTCAAAATTTGACGTTTTATGACAATGCCGCATGTTTCTGAAGCAAATTTAACAGCTATTTCAAAGAAAAAACGCAGTTTCAGCAACTTCGTGTCAAGACCCAAAAAATATCGTAACCCTTGTATTTTGAACATACGAGTGTTTCCCGCCATTATCTGAACAGTTTCCAACATTCTAGTAAGTTTTCGCGACGATCAGGGTGATTTTGGAAAAATCGTGTCAAGACCCACTACAGGGTTACCGTAATCCTTGAACTCAAAATTTGACGTTTTATGACAATGCCGCATGTTTCTGAAACAAATTTAACAGCTATTTCAAAGAAAAAACGCAGTTTCAGCAACTTCGTGTCAAGACCCAAAAACTACCGTAACCCTTGTATTTTAAACATACGAGTGTTTCCCGCCATTATCTGAACGGTTTCCAACATTCTAGTAAGTTTTCGTGACGATCAGGGTGATTTTGGAAAAATCGCGTCAAGACCCACTACAGGGTTACCGTAACCTGTGGTGTCGTTACCGTCATCCTAGGAGTCGTTACCGTACTCCCAAAACCCAATTTTTTTAATTTTAAAATTTTTTTAAAAAACACCAACAGTTGGTGTTGGTGTTTTGTCACGCGTGTGTTGGGTTGTGTTGGGTTGGGTTGGGTTGGGTTGGTGTTTTGTCACGTTTTTCACTGTTGGGTTGGGTTGGGTTGGGTTGGTGTTTTGTCACGACCCCTTTAAATAACTGTTACAAATGTTCAACCCAGTGATTTCAATTGAAACGTCATTTTCATCAGTTGATGAATTTTGGCAAAGAATTGAAGAAATGAAAGAGAATAAAATTATCTGCAACAATTTTAGCAAAAAAAAAACTGCAAAGTCCTATCTGTCAGTCACAGCTAAAACAAACAATCAACGCTTCCACAGGGAACTCATGATATATGATGACATTGATGCATGGAAGATGTGGTTAATGTGGAACTCATCGGGGCGTTCATTAGCATTTTTCAACAACGAATTTGTGGAAGATGCTCATAGGGGCGTCAAATCATACCATATCATACATTTATTAACAATCAACGAGAATCTTTATCTGTCGTCTCATTAACGGGGTGAAAATTCAGTGGTTTGTGTGCGTCACACATTAACTGTACATTAGTGACATCAACATTGCCATAAACATCATCTGTCACATTTGTATGTAGTTAATGAAATGTTAATGCAGTGGCTTGCTTGCGTCACACATTATCTACACATTAACAGTTAGGATGATTACAGATGAGCATTTGCGCACATTAGAGTCATCATTAGCCACATCAATGCATTTGAAATCAACAGCGTTGATTACTGTTAATGAGCTGAGATCGGTAAAATGTTAATAAGACAGATTAACATTAACAGTTCATCTTCAATGCATCTATGTCATCATATATCATGAGTTCCCTGTGTTCCAACTTTGCGTGCTTAACAATGTCTGAACAAATATCCGATAGGTTGTTTTTACTGAATTTAACTGAAACGTATGTAGTCCGGCAGTTTCGATCTGTTCCTTAGATTCGCAACACGTTCAAAAGCATTTTCCGAATGAACGGTTTGAAAAACGCAAAAATTCCTCAGTTGGAGGAAACAGCTGCGCACTGTACCATGGCATTGGCGGCATGCGCTAAATTGCATGTTTTGAATTAGTGTACACCGTTTCAGTAAAATTTTAACAAAACAAATGCTAAACGCAAAAGTGCTTTTATGGCTTTCAAACGTCCAGCTTACATACATACACACGTGTTGTATGCCTTTTTGACTTGCCAGTGCTCACCTGATCTGGGGTAAAACGAAGATGTCTGTTTATGCATTTCGTTGCTATGCAAGCAAAGTGAATCATGATCCGCCCAGTATATAAGGATGACAGGCCACATTTTGTCGCCGTTCACGTGATGATCCAGCAAATAGAAGTTTCCAGGTTCCTGTTTCATTTTTCGTTACACACGTGCAGATTCACATGATCGATGAACGAAATAACAATGTCTGGTTAGAATTTTGT
The DNA here is from genome assembly GCA_030248135.1 of Theristus sp. LFF4_11. Classification (NCBI taxonomy): domain Eukaryota; kingdom Metazoa; phylum Nematoda; class Chromadorea; order Monhysterida; family Xyalidae; genus Theristus; species Theristus sp. LFF4_11. The sequence continues at coordinate 56,558 of JASANC010001741.1, read as the reverse complement.
GGTGGCTACATTAATTCGCAGTTCAACTGAGGGTCAATGACCAGAAGGCAAAAGGGATAGTGTTGTCGTTGATATATTTTGAATCTTGGCACAATCGAACTCTAAATAATAGGGAATCAGCTGATTGGTTGGTGGTCACATGATGCATGCTTTCTGTGCAGAACGACAGACCCCGACAGAAGACGCTCCACAACACAGCAATGTTTGACTGTAGTTAGTGATCATTTCTGAAAATCATCACTTGCATTTTGTTCGTTGTTTTACGCGAGAATTGGGTTTCGAATGACTTATGAATCGTAAGAGGAGCGGCAGCGAAATCCTTATTTCAGAAAGCTCATCACAAAATTTTAAAGTATCAAACACCAATCGGCCTTAAAACTTTCGTCATTTGATGAAATGAAAAAAATCTTTTTGCTGTGTAAAGGTGGACTAACACCTTATCCATCCACACCAAAAAATGAAACATCACACTTTTCTGTGCTTTGGCAGAAAACAGAAAATTTCAGGATCTTGTTGATGTTGTCGCTCGTATCGGTCTAAATGAAAAATCGAAATCTTTATTCAAATCCAATTACAATTTAAATGGGAACCTATGTAATCGACCACGTGTGTTCCTAATTCGTTAGCAAATTGTGAAAATGTTATGTTGTTCCCGTACGGGTTCTAAAAGTCACGTAATTGGGGTTCAGCCTAAAAAATACTCGCTGAAACTGATTGAAAGCTGTGACTCTGCTGTTATGTGAGGTGCTTGATTGTTTAAAAACTATCATTACTATCAAACTTTCGAATTTGCAGTTACCGTCTTCACACCATTCGAACCCGGAACGGGTACTATTATTCCCGCATGGGGTCCAGACTGGAAATCACAGGAACAGCCCAAACACGGGTTCTCCTGGGTCGTACGGCTTCATATTTAAAAGTACCAGTTGCTGTCTTTGAGACCCTTCGGGACTAGAAACGGGTACTATATTATTTCCACACGGGTCTCGGATTGAAAAAATCACAGGAACGACCTGAAAACCGGTTTTCTGAGCTTAATTACTCATGATGCTGATTTGCGAATATGAAGGTTTCCAAATTGCAGTTGCAGTATTGACACTCTTCGGATTTGTAACGGGGATCAATATTCCCGCACGGGGCCCGATGAGGTTTCCAAATTGCAATTCCCGTTTTTTTGCACACTTTGAAGGCAAATGTACTATCGCGGCTCAAGAGATCGCTGCCTGGACGATCGCGACCCGAGACGATTGCGGCCTGGACGCTCGCAGCCTGGTCGATCGCGGCCTGGACGATCGCGGTCTGGGACGATCGCAACCCACGAAGTTTTCATACCTTGTCACCTTTCCATAACAAAAAAACTGGCAATTTATCGTTGGCATTCACCGTGAATTGCATATGTATATCAAACTGTGCTACTCAAAAAGGCTCGCGAAGTCTTAGGGCACCTACAAAACTTAAGACAAGTAAAATAAAGTTTTATAGGTCATTAAGGCTTCGCAGGCCTTTCTGTGTTGTGATTTCTGTTCATTTGTTTTACGTGGTCAAACAGTGAGATTTTAAATGAAAAAATCTTGATTATTATTTGTGAGTTCCAGACAAATCAGAAGCAGCAATTTGCATGGCAAACAAACTGTCTTTTGTTTAAAAAACAACGACAGCGACGACGACGACGACAACGACGACGACGACGACGACGGGGAAAATTGTTGCAAAAATTGTCGCACTAAATTATCATAAACAAAAAATTAAATTGAAAAAAAGTTGTAATTCAAAACAAAAAACATTTTTCAAAGCAAAATGTCAGCTTGAAAACAGTGAAAGAACAGCGAACAACATGTGATGTGCGGTACGGTAGTATCTGTCTTATTAAACGTGACCCAATGTGCGTTTGCACGCACAGATAGAGAAAATGTTTCATGGCTTCGTGGAAATTTGAAATCAGCAAAACTTAACGCGTTCTAACCGCAGATTTGTGCAAGAAACTGAGAAAAACAAACAGAAATTTTTCTCACGAAATAAATTTATTTTATTTATATTTGAATTTTGTTCCTGCGCGAAAAAGCTTTTTAGCTGTGTGGCTTTTCCACATCTCATTCAACAGGGCCCCCCCCCCCACCCCCCCCCCCCCCCCCCCCCCCCCCCCCAATTAATGAAACGAGATTAGAAAATTGCCCCCCCCCCCCCCCCCCCCCCCCCCCACCCCCCCCCCCCCCCCCCCCCCCCCCCCCCCTGTTGAATGAGATGTGGAAAAGCCACACAGCTAAAAAGCTTTTTCGCGCAGGAACAAAAATTCAAATATGAAATAAAATAAATTTATTTCGTGAGAAAAATTTCTGTTTGTTTTTCTCAGTTTCTTGCACAAATCTGCGGTTAGAACGCGTTAAGTTTTGCTGATTTCAAATTTCCACGAAGCCATGAAACATTTTTCTCTATCTGTGCTGCAAACGCACATTGGGTCACGTTTAATAAGACAGATACTACCGTACCGCACATCACATGTTGTTCGCTGTTCTTTTCACTGTTTTCAAGCTGACATTTTGCTTTGAAAAATGTTTTTTGTTTTGAATTACAACTTTTTTCAATTTAATTTTTTTGTTTATGATAATTTAGTGCGACAATTTTTGCAACAATTTTCCCCGTCGTCGTCGTCGTCGTCGTTGTCGTCGTCGTCGTCGCTGTCGTTGTTTTTTTAAACAAAAGACAGTTTGTTTGCCATGCAAATTGCTGCTTCTGATTTGTCTGGAACTCACAAATAATAATCAAGATTTTTTCTATTTAAAATCTCACTGTTTGACCACGTAAAACAAATGAACAGAAATCACAACACAGAAAGGCCTGCGAAGCCTTAATGACCTATAAAACTTTATTTTACTTGTCTTAAGTTTTGTAGGTGCCCTAAGACTTCGCGAGCCTTTTTGAGTAGCACAGTTTGATATACATATGCAATTCACGGTGAATGCCAACGATAAATTGCCAGTTTTTTTGTTATGGAAAGGTGACAAGGTATGAAAACTTCGTGGGTTGCGATCGTCCCAGACCGCGATCGTCCAGGCCGCGATCGACCAGGCTGCGAGCGTCCAGGCCGCAATCGTCTCGGGTCGCGATCGTCCAGGCAGCGATCTCTTGAGCCGCGATAGTACATTTGCCTTCAAAGTGTGCAAAAAAACGGGAATTGCAATTTGGAAACCTCATCGGGCCCCGTGCGGGAATACTGATCCCGTTACAATCCGAAGAGTGTCAATACTGCAACTGCATTTTGAAACCTTCATATTCGCAAATCAGCATCATGAGTAATTAAGCTCAGAAAACCGGTTTTCAGGTCGTTCCTGTGGTTTTTTCAATCCGAGACCCGTGTGGAAATAATATAGTACCCGTTTCTAGTCCGAAGGGTCTCAAAGACAGCAACTGGTACTTTTAAATATGAAGCCGTACGACCCAGGAGAACCCGTGTTTGGGCTGTTCCTGTGATTTCCAGTCTGGACCCCATGCGGGAATAATAGTACCCGTTCCGGGTTCGAATGGTGTGAAGACGGTGACTGCAAATTCGAAAGTTTGATAGTAATGATAGTTTTTTAAACAAATCAAGCACCTCACATAACAGCAGGTCACGCTTTCTAACTGTTTCAGCGAGTATTTTTAGAGCTGTGAACCCCAATTACGTGACTTTTAGAACCCGTACTGGAACTAGACATAACATTTTCACAATTTGCTAACGAATTAGGAACACACGTGGTCGATTACATAGGTTCCCATTTAAATTGTAATTTTCGATTTGAATAAAGATTTCGATTTTCTCATTTAGACCGAACGAGCGACAACATCAACAAGATCCTGAAATTTTCTGTTTTCTGCCAAAGCACAGGAAAAGTGTGATGTTTCATTTTTTGGTGTGGATGGATAAGGTGTTAGTCCACCTTTACAAGCAAAGATTTTTTTCATTTCATCAAATACGAAAGTTTTAAGGCCGATTGGTGTTTGATACTTTAAAATTTTGTGATGAGCTTTCTGAAATAAGGATTTCGCTGCCGCTCCTCTTACGATTCATAAGTCATTCGAAACCCAATTCTCGCGTAAAACAACGAACAAAATGCAAGTGATGATTTTCAGAAATGATCACTAACTACAGTCAAACATTGCTGTGTTGTGGAGCGTCTTCTGTCGGGGTCTGTCGTTCTGCACAGAAAGCATGCATCATGTGACCACCAACCAATCAGCTGATTCCCTATTATTTAGAGTTCGATTGTGCCAAGATTCAAAATATATCAACGACAACACTATCCCCTTTGCCTTCTGGTCATTGACCCTCAGTTGAACTGCGAATTAATGTAGCCACCACAAAATTCTAACCAGACATTGTTATTTCGTTCATCGATCATGTGAATCTGCACGTGTGTAACGAAAAATGAAACAGGAACCTGGAAACTTCTATTTGCTGGATCATCACGTGAACGGCGACAAAATGTGGCCTGTCATCCTTATATACTGGGCGGATCATGATTCACTTTGCTTGCATAGCAACGAAATGCATAAACAGACATCTTCGTTTTACCCCAGATCAGGTGAGCACTGGCAAGTCAAAAAGGCATACAACACGTGTGTATGTATGTAAGCTGGACGTTTGAAAGCCATAAAAGCACTTTTGCGTTTAGCATTTGTTTTGTTAAAATTTTACTGAAACGGTGTACACTAATTCAAAACATGCAATTTAGCGCATGCCGCCAATGCCATGGTACAGTGCGCAGCTGTTTCCTCCAACTGAGGAATTTTTGCGTTTTTCAAACCGTTCATTCGGAAAATGCTTTTGAACGTGTTGCGAATCTAAGGAACAGATCGAAACTGCCGGACTACATACGTTTCAGTTAAATTCAGTAAAAACAACCTATCGGATATTTGTTCAGACATTGTTAAGCACGCAAAGTTGGAACACAGGGAACTCATGATATATGATGACATAGATGCATTAAGATGAACTGTTAATGTTAATCTGTCTTATTAAATTTTACCGATCTCAGCTCATTAACAGTAATCAACGCTGTTGATTTCAAATGCATTGATGTGGCTAATGATGACTCTAATGTGCGCAAATCTCATCTGTAATCATCCTAACTGTTAATGTGTAGATAATGTGTACGCAAGCAAAAAGCCACTGCATTAACATTTCATGAACTACATACAAATGTGACAGATGATGTTTATGGCAATGTTGATGTCACTAATGTACAGTTAATGTGTGACGCACACCAAACCACTGAATTTTCACCCGTTAATGAGACGACAGATAAAAGATTCTCGTTGATTGTTAATAAATGTATGATATGGTATGATTTGACGCCTCTATGAGCATCTTCCACAAATTCGTTGTTGAAGACATGCTAATGAACGCCCTGATGAGTTCCACATTATTAACCACATCTTCCATGATCAATGTCATATATATCATGAGTTCCCTGTGGAAGCGTTGATTGTTTGTTTTAGCTGTGACTGACAGATAGGACTTTGCAGTTTTTTTTTGCTAAAATTGTTGCAGATAATTTTATTCTCTTTCATTTCTTCAATTCTTTGCCAAAATTCATCAACTGATGAAAATGACGTTTCAATTGAAATCACTGGGTTGAACATTTGTAACAGTTATTTAAGGGGTCGTGACAAAACACCAACCCAACCCAACCCAACCCAACAGTGAAAAACGTGACAAAACACCAACCCAACCCAACCCAACCCAACACAACGCCACCAAGGCGGGACAAAACACCAACACCAACTGTTGGTGTTTTTTAAAAATTTTAAAATTAAAAAAATTGGGTTTTGGGAGTACGGTAACGACTCCTAGGATGACGGTAACGACACCACAGGTTACGGTAACCCTGTAGTGGGTCTTGACGCGATTTTTCCAAAATCACCCTGATCGTCACGAAAACTTACTAGAATGTTGGAAACCGTTCAGATAATGGCGGGAAACACTCGTATGTTTAAAATACAAGGGTTACGGTAGTTTTTGGGTCTTGACACGAAGTTGCTGAAACTGCGTTTTTCTAATAGCTGTTAAATTTGTTTCAGAAACATGCGCCATTGTCATAAAACGTCAAATTTTGAGTTGAAGGATTACGGTAACCCTGTAGTGGGTCTTGATACGATTTTTCCAAAATCACCCTGATCGTCGCGAAAACTTACTAGAATGTTGGAAACTGTTCAGATAATGGCGGGAAACACTCGTATGTTCAAAATACAAGGGTTACGATATTTTTTGGGTCTTGACACGAAGTTGCTGAAACTGTGTTTTTTCTTTGAAATAGCTGTTAAATTTGCTTCAGAAACATGCAGCATTGTCATAAAACGTCAAATTTTGAGTTAAGAATTACGGTAACCCTGCAGTGGGTCTTGACACGATTTTTCCAAAATCACCCTGATCGCACGCGAAAACTTACCAGAATGTTGGAAACTGTTCAGATAAAAGCGGGAAACACTCGTATGTTCAAAAACAAGGGTTACGGTGGTTTTAGTCTTGACACGAAGTTGCTGAAACTGCGTTTTTTCTTTGAAATAGCTGTTAAATTTGTTTCAGAAACATGCGGCATTGACAGAAAACGTCAAATTTTGAGTTCAAGTACGGTAACCTGTAGTGGTCTTAACGATTTTTCCAAAATCACTCCTGATCGTCACAAAACTTACTAGAATGTTGGAAACCATTCAGATAATGGCGGGAAACATTCGTATGTTTAAAATAAAGGGTTACGGTAGTTTTTAGTCTTGACCACGAAGTTCTGAAACTGCGTTTTTCTCTGAAAAGCTGTTGGATTTGTCTCAAAACATACGGCATTGTCATAAAACGTCAATTTTGAGTTCAAGGATTACGGTAGACACATTTTTTCAAAATTTGACGTTCTTGACAATGCCGCATGTTTCTGAAACAAATTCAACAGCTATTTCAAAGAAAAAACGCAGTTTCAGCAACTTCGTGTCAAGACTCAAAACTACCGTAACCCTTGTATTTTGAACAACGAATGTTTCCCGCCATTATCTGAATGGTTTCCAACATTCTAGTAAGTTTTCGTGACGATCAGGGTGATTTTGGAAAAATCGTGTCAAGACCCACGAAGTGGTTACCGTAATCTTGAACTCAAAATTTGACGTTTTATGACAATGCCGCATGTTTCTGAAAACAAATTTAACAGCTATTTCCCAAAGAAAAAAACGCAGTTTCAGCAACTTCGTGTGCAAGACTCAAAAATATCGCAACCCTTGTATTTTGAACATACGAGTGTTTCCCGCCATTATCTGAACAGTTTCCAACATTCTAGTAAGTTTTCGCGACGATCAGGGTGATTAGTGGAAAAATCGTGTCAAGACCCACTACAGTGGTTACCGTAATTCTTTAACTCAAAATTTGACGTTTTATGACAATGCCGCATGTTTCTGAAGACAAATTTAACAGCTATTTCAAAGAAAAAACCAACGCAGTTTCAGCATTTCGCTGTCAAGACCCACAACAAACTACCGTAACCTTTGCCTATTTTGAACATACGAGTGTTTCCCGCCATTATCTGAACGGCTTCAACGATTCTGAGTAAGTTTTCGTGACGATCAGGGTGATTTTTGGAAAAATTGTGTCAAGACCCACTACAGGGTTACCGTGAAATGTGAGTGTCGTTACCGTCATCCTAGAGTCGTTACCGTACTCCCAAAACCCAATTCTTTAAATTCTAAAAATGTCCAAAAAAACACCAAAAGTTGGTGCTGGTGGTTTGTCACGCGTGTTGGGGTTGTGTTGGGTTGGGTGGGTTGGGTGGTGCTTGTCACGTTTTTCACTGTTGGGTTGGGTTGGTTTTGTCACGACCCTATTTAAAGGCCCCCACCTGACGTATGCTCATACGACACGGCACGGCACTTTAGGACTCGTGTTATTGCATACTACCGTTTATAACTGACGTACATCTGCATATGTCAGGTATAAACGAGCCTTAACGGTTGAAATTTTAATACTGAAACACTTTTTTCTGTTGTGTTTTCTACCAGCTACCACTGGTATGTGCGCAGCTAAAAAAACCTAAGCATTTTCACAATTTCATACGATATCTGCTGCACTGTTTTTTTGAGCGATCAATCGTATCTGTAACTTAACAGATTTGTTGAGTAATTCGATGAGTAGGCGTTCACAGTGTATTTGAGCAGGCACACATGAATGGATGGATGCAACGGATAATTTCAAAATTAAAACGCCAAGCAAATGATGTGTTGTCATAAATCAACGACGCTGGAAAGCCGATGCACTTTGCTGTATTTTAGCCATTTTTGGATTCGGCTTGGTTCATCTGCAGTCCACGCGGTGATGATAGATTTTTTTTTTCAATCAAGATGCTAAAAAATTGCTTAACCGCGCGACGCCTCTAGCTTTTCTACAATTTACAACACTACATTGTGAATGAGATTGCGTGCCCATGAATCTCTTTCATTCATTGCGTTCCCATTCATCTCTTTCTCATTCAAACCAAAACCTTCCGGTTTAAAAATACCACGATTACAAAGTAGAAAGTGATTTGGCTTTTTTAATGGTTTGTTTTGTTGATTTATAGTTTTTTTTGCTATTTACAAACAAACGCATGTTCCAACCACTGTTTTGTTTTTATAAAACGCATATAGTTCCATTGAAGACTTCGATTAGTTAGTACGTTGCACGCGCTGGACGCATGTTGTCATTCATGGATTTGTTGATTAGCCGCGCTGACGCATGTTTTGTCATTCATGGATTTTGTTGATTAGCCGCAGCAATGACGCCGACAATGAAAACAATAAGTACCGTAATATTTTGTCTAATCAGCTTTTGTCGTGAAAAATTTGAAAACTGATTTTTTGACAAGTTGTTTGTTAATCCAATTAAAAAACCACTAGACAGACACAATTGGACACAAAAAGAAAACAAGAAAACACTTAAACGAAAACGAACACCGCAACTAATTGACAACGCTATTAAAATACCTTTCATGGTTGAAAAGTCATCTGCGTCAGTAGCCACAAACGGTAAAACATAGCGGAGCTAAATTTGTCAATATTCATGTGTTCACGGATGCAACAATAGCATCCACAAAAGCATCATCACATTCGTCTCATCAATTTTCAATCACATTCTAAATATATTTTTTACGGAATAAACGAACAATGCAACTGTCGACTCTGCTAAAATGTTTCGTAACTGTGGTTACTTTGGCGAACGGCCACACTCTGCCGGGACAATACGAACGCAGTCTGTCATATCGGGCAGTGATGGCAAACAAACAACGAAATTCGTCAGCAGTAATTAGAATCAGTAAGTTTATTGGGATTCCTTACACTACACACGCGTCCAAAACCTAGTCTTCCCCAATCAAGCGTTTTATTGTTAAAGTGGCCACGGTGTGTCATTCACTTGTTTTGTTTTGTTTCAGAAAGAGACACCCCTTTCGACGCGTCATCCGCGAACGCGGCAACCTGGGGTGAACGCTGCGATGCGCCGAAACAAGCACATTACGTGCCAGCGTGCCTGGAGTGTACGCGGATGCGAGTGTTGCCCAATCACTTTAGGCCAAGAGTGTGGACCGAAACATACTGCAGTCAAAACGTTCAAGCGACCTGCCTCAATGGTAGTTTGGCGAGTATTTTTTAGGCTGAGAACCCCAATTACGGGAGTTTTAGAGCTCGTACGGTAACAAAATAAGATTTTCACAATTTGCTTCCGAATCAGGAACACTCAGTGTGGTCGATTACATAGGTTCCAATTTAATTTGTAATTGGGATTTGAATAAAGTTTTCGATTTTTCATTTAGACCGATACGAGCGACAGCAACAACAAGATCCTGAATTTTTTCAGTTTTCTGCTAAAGCACAGTAAAGTGTGATGTTTTATTTTTTGTGTAGATGGATAAGGTGTTAGTCCACATTTACACAGCAAAAAGATTTTTTTCGTTTCATCACTATGGTATGGCCGAATAAATACGGCAGTCCTTGTATTCTCCTTCAAGGCGGGATTAGTCGCAGACTAGGAGTTGCTGTTTCAAGAATGCCAAGATAATTTCCAGCCATGTGAGCAGGGGAGAAAGAATGAACAGAATAGCACGAAGAATCAATTAGTTTAAAAAAACACTCAAATTGGACACACAAATAGGTTTTTGAACAGTTTTTTTTTCATTCAATTTTCGCGCCCTCCTTGCACCCTCAAAAAAGCTGCCATGTTTAATCGGCCATTCCGTAAGTGACGAAAATTTTAAGGCCGATTGATGTTTGATACAAAATTTTATAACGAGCTTTCTGAAATAATAAAAGGATTATACAGGTGCTGGTCTGTGTCGCCCGAAACGAAAGCTGGTGCCTGTGTTGGAGAACGCGGGCACGGCCGAACAGCCGCAGTACATCGAAAGGCAAATGTCGTTGATGGACGGCTGTCAGTGTCAGGTGCAACGGGCGCTGCTCACTGGCCAACCGTGACGTGAACCAACGTGAAACAACGCTGAGCGCCAGAACACACTGAAAACGTCAAGCACCCTGGCAAACCGTGATACCTCTTCTCTTATTGGACGACAACAATATGATTACAACTAACGTTACACACCTTTGCCATCATACAAGCCAAATTGATTGCGTGAATCTCAGCAGAATCTCTGAATCCACCAAACGTCATGCAGCTATGCTGGCACTAATTACACAAATAGCATTCAGTAATTCACGCAGCTGGCGCCACAGCTAGAGGGGAGAGGGGCTTTGTGAATTCGTCTGCATCATTAGCGCAAGCAACAAGTGCATCGTAGCTATGTGACTTTTTATGCATTCGCGAAAGCATAGTTTCGTTGCTCACTATATGGTTTTTGTTAAAGTTCATGAATGCGCCTTTAATCAACGGTCGAGAATCGTCAAACATGACGCAAACACCAATGATGTAATTTTATGCGTGTGTTGTTGCACGTCCAACGTCCGTATGCATGCGCCCATGTTGCCGCGGTTGCATGCGCTAGTTGCCTCTACAGTTGCATATTCCTAATAAAATTCTAATAAAAATCTTTCTTCTCAGAAAATATTGCAGAAGATTACGCACGCTGATAATCTCATTCATTGGTTTGTTCATCATAATTGTCTTTCCGAGTGTTGATTTAAATCACGTTCATTTGACCAAGTGTCGCAATTTTAGAGTTTTGGAATTCAACAATATTTCCATAAAATTCTTTGCACAGCAAGCCGTTGATTTGCACATTAGCCAGGGAAGCTCTAAGATTCGGAGAGCGCAACAATCGCAAAAATCGATGACTCCACTGTGAGTTCTGCGGAAGTCGCATAATAAATAAGCTGCACAATACACACGATCGTATTGCTACAATTTTCTTCTTCGTATGTCGCTGATCTATTCCAACCAAGCAGTCAAGTCCAGCTCCGGGAATTCCTCGCAGAATCGCACGTTCGTCGCGTCGGCAATCATGAACGATTCGGGCGGCGCCTGGCGGACGTTCGCGGAATCACAGAGCAGTCGACTGAGCGTGACACGACGCAGCGCGCTCAGCTGAGCGTCAGTGAAGACGCCTTCGTGTTCGTAGTAGAACCTGCAGTGAAGTGAAGTGGAAAGAAAACGAATGTGAACGAACCTTTTAATACCGACAAGGAATACATCATGCAGAGTTCATGGTTGACACGCCTTTGGCGTCAAAAGTACACCACACGGAATTACGAACGCACAACAACACTGATTTTGTTAGAAACAAAAAAGCAAACAGATCATTGGCTGATATCGGAAAACTCGCAAAAACCTGAAGAAAGGGAGGGTTTACTGAAATACTGCACAAGAAAACAGACCTGTCGCCATCTCTCAGCCGTTTGAACTGTTCACCAACGATGCACGCGAACGTCGGTCCCAGTAATCCGGTTCCAACGCGCGGTTCCAAAATGCCACCGACGTACAAATCGATGCGGTCTGCCAGTAACAAGAGTAACTGTGACATACAATACAGGCGAACTCTAAATTCTAGGGAATCATCTGACTGGTTGGTGGTCACGTGCATGCATGCTTTCTGTGCAAATAAAACTCCGCCTCCACAGCAATTTCTGCACACAAAGCATGCATCACGTGATCACCAACGACGACGCTGATTCCCTATAATTTAGAGTTCGACTGTATGTATTTTTTAAACAGTTTCTAGCGTAAATTTGGAATTTGGGCTCGCCTAACGAAAATAGGTTACCTGGAGTACTTGCGAAAAAGACAACTTACGGACGTTAGTGTACAGTTCTTGCAGTCGTTGAGCAAGCGACTCCTGCCCATCCGGTGGCGAGAGCTCCTCGAAGCTTCCGATGGGGCTGAAGCCGCAGAACTGACGGTATTCATTGTAAAACGGCAGTCCGTGGTCACGGCCACGTTGGATGTTGATTGCCGCTAGATCGGCGCGCTCTGACGAGACATGGTCATTTTTAGGCAAAGTGAACTCAGCTCTACCTTTTTGTTTGTTTTGTTTTGTTTCGTTGGAATTTTAGGCGTTTGTTTTTAGCCACGGCTGACCCAGAGAAACGTACAGAAACAAAACGCCGTCGAATAGGGCGCCCATCGAGTTCTCTCTGTCATTAAGTGCCTGTGCACCCCTCGGCGGGGCTCGATCCCCCGAACGCACAGACAATACTCTGACGTGCTACCACCAGGCCACGAGGGTGACAACTGTGATAATAGTAACTTTGAACGCAGGCGTATAAAAAATACCAAAGAGCCGTTCCGTGACAGCCGGATCAATCTGTTGCGGCATTTTCACGGGCAGCGTCATGATGCCGCGGAGCACCGAGTCGATGCCGGAACGAACCAGTCCCATTGGCGTGAATATGGCGTCCTCCACGCGGTACTGGCCAAGCGGATCTGGCTGATAGTTTGGATCTAATCGCGGGTAGAAGGGCTGAAAGGTTTTTCAAGGGTTTTGGGACGACCACTACGTCGATCAAAACTGCTCGCTTGTACAACTCCGCGCGCCAACTTGTAGTCGCAAAAAAAATACCGCGACCTGTATCAGTCCGTGGCCCATGCGGAACGCAGCCGCTGAGAACGCATTCGTGATGCCGGCGTCAGTTTTGTCGTCATAACCTTGATACGGCCCAATCAGGTGCTGGTACTGCTCTTCGCCGAGTAATACCGGCAGAAACTCTTGATACGTGATCACTTGGATCATGGCGCCGATGATTTTGCGCGTCTCCTGAAACACGCGCTCGTTCTCCCAGTGTCGGTTCATGTTGCGAAGGCGGAATGCAATTCTGGAACGTTGAAATGCGGTATAAAAAACGAAACGAGAAAAAGACGAATTCGTCGTTATGTGAGTTTTAGAAAAACCCGTGTTCGTACCGGTTGTGTTCTCGTACGAGCGCGGTGTGCAACGACAGTAGCGGCCAAAAAATGTTGCCCCGCTCGTCGCCTAAAAGGAACTCGCCGCGAGCCGGGTCAAGCGGCGGATAGAAGCCGGTCCGTCGACCTTCGGTGCGCAGCTGGATCGTGCGACCGGCGCGCACTCGCGGCAGGTCGCGCGTCGAACAGCCGTAGCTGCAAATGGAAAATTCATTATGGCGAAAATCAATCTGCTGGCTATAGGTGCCGAGTAAACAATAAAAACTATTGCAAAATAAGGTTTCCTACACGGTGCTGGCGTCGATGTACGCTGTGTTCTCGTTGATCTGCTCACGATGCGAACGCGTCGGATTGCACAACGGAGTCGCACGCGACATGCGCAGGCAGCGGTTGCTGCCGAACCTAAATCAGAACAATGCAGAGGTTGTGAAGCGCTTCTGCAGTTGTTTTTGGAACATTTTGTCACTTGGCCCAAATTAGATTTTGGTTAAAACTAGCCTATTGACCCGAGCGTATGTGGCTTAATCAATGCCAAGCCTTTTTGGTGAAGTGGCATTGACTTAGAAAGAAAAAACAGTAACGTTTACTGAATAATAACCCTGTAGAAAATTTACCTTGTGCTGCCGTGAAGTCGCCTACTATACAATATTTTAATACAATAATAAATAAAAAATGCGAAGTTTATGATTTTGCTATTTTTACCCGTTTACCCTAACCGAAGGCAAGCCTTTTTGTATGTGAAGTAAGATTGAATAAAAAATATGAAAACAAACGTTTTTTTTCATTTATCCGTTTTAAAAGGCTAATGCTTTTTTACCCGTTTACCTAAGCCAAGCCTTTTTGTAAAGTGAAAATGCGAAGTTAATGATTTTGCTATTTTTCCCCGTTCACCCTAACCTAAGTCAAGCCTTTTTGTATGTGAAGTAAGATTGAATAAAAACATAAAAATTAACGTTTTTTTCCAATTACCCGTTTCAAAAAGCTAATGCTTCTTTTACCCGTTTACCTAAGCCAAACCTTTTTAGCAAAGTGAAAATGAATAGAAGAAACAAAAAAGTGACGTTTATAATTTCGTTTTGCAGTCATTGCCTCTTTACCCGTTTACCCCAACATGACCCAAACATTTTGCAAAGTGAAAATGAATGGTAAATACCATTTTGACCCAATTAAAAAACTTTTTTTCAGAGACGGTTTTGTTACATCTTTCGCAGTCGCTCGTCAAGCTTTGAGCAGCAACAATTGCCAGTTGCCCATCGTGCGTTACGTTGAAATTATCGCTCATAACCAATTTGAAAATGAAACATGGAGTATATCAATTTCAATGAAATTTACTTGTTTTGAATCCAAAGTGCAACTTGCAATGCCGATGTCGATGCGCGTTTTGCAACTCGATTTTTAAAAACAAAAAAGTTCAAACTTTTTTCAAAGACGGTTTTGTTACATCTTTCCCAGTCGATCATCAAGTTTTGATCAGCCACGCTTCCATTTGCCTATGCTGTGCTGAACTGTCGCTGTTGACCAAAGAGTATCATGATGACTCCAGCTATATGAAGAGCGACGTTTTGAGAAAACAATCTCAACTGGCATTAATAAAAAAATAGGTTAAAGAAATTGAGATGGTGTTTTCTTAAGTAGCAAAAAAGGGCGCCAATTCAAATTGCAAAAAAGTGCCACAGACAGACACTTTGTAAATTTAATAATATAGATAGACTAGCCAATTGACCCGAGCGCATGTGGCTTAATCAATGCCAAGCCTTTTTGGTGAAGTGGCATTGACTTAGAAAGAAAAAACAGTATTGTTTACTGAATAATAACCCTGAAGAAAATTTACCTTGCGCTGCCGTGAAGTCGCCTACAATACAATATATTTTTTAATGTATTTAAATAAATAAAAAATGCGAAGTTTATGATTTTGCTATTTTTACCCGTTTACCATAACCGAAGGCAAGCCTTTTTGTAAGTAAAGTAAAATTGAATAAAAAATATAAAAACTAACGTTTTTTCATTTACCCGTTTTAAAAAGCTTTACCCGTTTACCTAAGCCAAGCCTTTTTTGTAAAGTGAAAATGCGAAGTTTATGATTTTGCTATTTTTCCCCGTTCACCCTAACCAAAGTCAAGCCTTTTTGTATGTGAAGTAAGATTGAATAAAAACATAAAAATTAACGTTTTTTTTCAATTACCCGTTTTGAAAAGCTAATGCTTCTTTTACCCGTTTACCTAAGCCAAGCCTTTTTTGCAAAGTGAAAATGCGAAGTTTATGATTTTGCTATTTTTACCCGTTCACCCTAACCTAAGTCAAGCTTTTTTGTAAGTTAAGTAAGATTGAATAAAAAATATAAAAATTGACGTTTTTTTCATTAAAAAATACCCGTTTCAAAAAGCTAATGCTTCTTTTACCCGGTTACACTAACATAAGCCAAGCCTTTTTTCTAAAGTATAAATGAATAGAAGAAACAAAAAAGTGACGTTTATAATTTTGTTTTGCAGTCATTGAAGTTTTACCCGTTTACCCCAACATGACCCAAACATTTTGCAAAGTGAAAATGAATGGTAAATACCATTTCGACCCAATTAAAAAACTAACTTTTTTCAGAGACGGTTTTGTTACATCTTTCGCAG
Source organism: Theristus sp. LFF4_11 (assembly GCA_030248135.1). NCBI lineage: Eukaryota > Metazoa > Nematoda > Chromadorea > Monhysterida > Xyalidae > Theristus > Theristus sp. LFF4_11. Next base: position 40,607 of record JASANC010001741.1, on the reverse strand, counting down.
TCGCTCGTCAAGTTTTGAGCAGCAACAATTGCCAGTTGCCCATCGTGCGTTACGTTGAAATTATCGCTCATAACCACGGAGTATCAATTTGAAAATGAAACATGGAGTATCAATTTCAATGAAATTTACTTGTTTTGAATCCAAAGTGCAACTTGCAATGCCGATGTCGATGTGCGTTTTGTTTTGCAACCCGATTTTTAAAAACAAAAAAGTTCAAACTTTTTTCAAAGACGGTTTTGTTACATCTTTCCCAGTCGATCATCAAGTTTTGATCAGCCACGCTTCCATTTGCCTATGCTGCGCTGAAATGTCTCTGTTTTAACCAAAGAGTATCATGATGACTCCAGCTATGAAGAGCGACGTTTTGAGAAAACAATCTCAACTGGCATTAATAAAAAAATAGGTTAAGGAAATTGAGATGGGAGTTTTATTAAGTAGCAAAAATGGGCGCCAATTCAAATTGCGAAAAAGTGCCACGGACAAGTTGTAAATTTAGTAGTAGTAGATTGGCATAGAGCTACAAGTAGCAGATGTCTAAAAGAAAAATCGGCATCGATTTTGTCACTCTTGTAATCTGGTGGTAGCGCATGCACACTGGGGGATCGAGCTTGAATCCCGCCGACGCGACAGTGTGGTTGCGAACGCCATTTCTGCGGTTAACCCCATATTCCAGAACAATCTCTAAAAATTTGGTTCTCTCGTCCATTTCTGTTCTCCCGCTAACATAATCTTTTCTTTTGGTTTCACGACTCAATGCAGGCACAGGGATAGGAAAACGCGCATTCAAATTTGCGGTGGCGTCGCAGTGAGGATTCGTATTTTTTTTTGCTTTAGCTGTGCGGCTGTTTCTAGCGCGCGAAACTTTCATGCCCACAACTTTCTGAAACAAACAATACCTGGTGTCGTTGCGCATGATGAACAAATTAGCGCAGTCCTTGGTCGGTCGCTCGCAGAACTCGCACCGCTGGTCGTTGATCAGTGTCGTTTTGACGAGATCATGAGCGAGCAACTGGCCGAACGCCATCACGAGAGCGCTGTAGTTGGTTGGGTGATGTTGCTCGGACTGAATCACCAACCGGCTCACCTGACGGGCATGTGGTCGAATCAGACCTAAGCGCAGAGAATGTGTTTCAAATGCAAAGCAAAAGTATAAAGCTTTTTCTAGAAGCAGTCACCCAACAACGAACTTGGCTTTATCAAGCTGCCGTCTAAATACTGAGGTTCAAGCAGACGATTAAGCGGTCGAAAGGCGGCGCCGAACGCTGGAATTTTTGTTTCACGCTTTGTACTTGATGTTTAGAGAAAAATGACAAATTGACGACGTCAGTTTGGCAATTGTTACGCCAATAATTTGCAATTTCACTCACTGGATTGCTTCATGTTGTTACAGTTGCCGTCAAACGTTCTGAATTTCTCATGGAAGCACGCGTTCGACCGTCGTGTACAGTCGGTCTCGTCCAGTGTGGGTGCGCACGAGAAGCGAACGTTGCTGTCCTTGACGTCACGAAGTCCGAGTAAGCGGCGGAATCGGTTGTCTGGTTCATCGAAGATTTCGCATTTGAAAGCAACATCCAATTTTGTGAAAAAATTTTTTTTTAAAGATTCCCAGTTCAGTTCCGTTCACGCATCATCCAAGAAGCCCAAAAAACTTTTTCAAACCTTCAAACGAATTGAATCGCTGTCCCGAAGAGCATCGTGACGTGGCGCTGTTCTGATCGACCTCACTCGGTTGCTGATTGAAGATCTTTTCTTCGAACGAATCGGCCGGTAGTCGCCTCGGTTGCCGTCGATTCGCTCCGTCTTTGTCATCGTCGTCATTTCTTTCACTTCGGTCACCGCCGTCGTTATTGTCATTGTTCGCTGGTCGGATTTCGTTCTGCTGCCGTATGCTGGACGTCACTCGCGATTGAGCTGGCTGCTGTTCGGATGATTGGAAAATCTGCTGCACGCGGCGATCTTCGTGTTCTGATGGTTCGAATAAAATTGAGCAAAACGAACATTCCAAAGAAACGATTCGCGTTATCCGAAATGACACGACTAACACTGAAATAATTGATTCACTTTTCAATTCGTCAAAGGCTAAGCTACCTTCTTAAATTTCGTGCATTTGTCTCAAAGCGAAGTTTGTAAATTACGGTGTAATAACGATTATTTCGAATGACTGAATCACAAACAAACAGCGAACCAACCGAACAACGACCGCAAGTTGCTACAATGACACGGACACTGCGAACGGACGGCGATCGGATTCGTGGCGCAGTCCCCACGAAGCGCCCACGAGCGACACTCGGCGCTGCGGTCGTTGCAGAAAAAGTCACTGACGCCGCTGGTAGTGCGAGTCCAGAACAGCAGCAAAGTGAGCAAAATCGGCAGTTGACACTGAAGTGCTAGCCAGATAGTGGCCCAGTTGTGCAGCATTGTTAACGTTCGGATTACGTAGTTTTCCGCGTACCAGTATCGATGCGAATGTTTTTTTCTCAACAGATCTTCCTTCAGCTGTTTAGCAAATATCGTTGATTCACTTCGCTATTCATTGTCATTGTATTCAAGAAGTTATTCCTTTGTTGTTCAGTCATTCCTGCGTAACAGTCATTTCAAATAAGTATTAAACATTTTAAAACTTGCACGTGATTTAATTGCATTGTTTCAAAATGTTTATTGATTACTATTACTATTATTACTGATTATTATTACTACTATTATTATGATTATTAATAATAAAAATATTTTTTTAACAACAAGTTAAACAAGTTTAACAAATGCCCTGTGGGCTCCAATAACGTCGAAATTACAAAAAACGTAAAAAGTTAAAAAAATCCTGGTTGACGAAAATATTGATTTCACTTTCTTCACTGGGGCTGCAGGCGCATCCCGCAATGACCACCAGGCACAAACACGCACTACACGCACTACAACAAAACAATCAACAAAGTTTCTCATCAGAAAATCGAAAACTGTCACCAGGTGGAGCGAGATGAAAAAATGTGTGCCATCGACGCGCGCCCCCAGAGAAGAACAAAACGTTCACTTATTCGCAGAAAAACCTGTGTCATTTTCGGCAGACTACACTGGCACTGCCACCAGGATTCGTCTAGATTTTGGCTTTCGTGTGTGAAGTTATACTCCGTTACGTAATATGCGTTGTATAATATGACAAAATTTTTCTTTCGTTATTTAATGTTTTCTTCGTTGTGTTCGTTTGTTTCCATCGCTCCTGTTGTTTTCTGCAATCATGAAATTTGTTGACGATGGTGACTCCATGATTTCAGACGACGGGTCAAACATTTCTCTCTCTGTGTGCGTTTTCGTTACTTCAAAATTAAAGAATCCAGTGAAAATCACCAATTACGCATGTATCGTGCGATTTGTCTTTGTGGGCAATGTGTTTTCAGTGCACTGCACGGTTTTCGTTGCACACTTTTTTTCGCGAAACATACGGGTATATATAGCAGGATTTTGAAAAACGACCGCGGTGTGATGTCTTCTTCAAGTTATTGCGTGGAATTTGTAAAATTGAAATACATTGTATATTGTATATTGCATATACTATCTAGATAATTATTGCGTGTTGGACAATAATAAAATGTCAGACAAAATATCGTGCAGCATGTGTTTATCATGATATCGGGTCACAAAAAAGGTGTTGCGAATAAAAAATCGCATTATTATGAATTTGTTTTATCCCGTCAATATACACCGTGATACACGTGGCATACATGTTGTTTGCCATTCACACAAAGAAAAACCCGAAACAACAGCTGAACACATGTAAAATTAAGTTGTCAATTTTTGAAAAAAAATGTATCCTTTCATGTTTCAATCAACTTACGTCAAACTTCGAATCACACATTGCACGACCAGACGTAGCCGATGGACGTGCGCTCGCGCTCCACCAGATGGCCAGCCGAGACGCTGAAAGTTGCCAGCGCGTTTGCTTGGCTTGGTGATCCTGACTGATGAGACGAATACTCTGTCGCAAGTGGAACGTTGCTTTCACAGTGTTCATCTTGACTCTCAGGGGTCGTTGGCAGAGGAACATGAGCGGACGTTCGTCGACAAGCAGAAATTGGCTCGTTTGATTTGTGCGACACCAACAGTGGCACACGCTGCACTCGGTGGAGGTCGCTGCAAAAAACAAACAATAAACAACGACGACAACAAAAACACGAAGCTGGCTGAGAAAACAATCACACGGTAAACTGAAAGTGCGACGCGCGACGCGCGATAACGCTAGTAAAACGCTTTGAAACGCTTGTTTATACTCTGTATTCAGTAACATTCAACACCTGGCCCACTGAACTCGCTGCTAAAATGTTTACTAAACAAAAAGTGAGCTCAACTTTAGCAACCAGTTTAGTAGCGAGAGAACGCGTCTACAGTAGCACTTAGTATAGCGAGTTCAGAAGCGTTTGTTGTTTTTCTCAGGGGTGCATATTCCTTGGGTAAACAAAAAAGCCACTGCTCCATTGAAAAGTTTTGAGATAGCATCGGTGGGTATCGTATTAAAGAAAAAATCAGCACGCGCTACCGAAAACCGCGGTTGACTTTAATGAACATGGCTCGCTTGATTGAACAACGGTAAATTGTGAAGTTTTTTCAAATTGTGAAACACAGAACCAACTAACACCGGCATTGATGCTCTGCCGTTGGCATGCGAGCCATTTTGGTGGTCGTTCGGGTCTAAATTGGCGATTGTGAACGTTTCGGCACACATGCTCCGCCTACTGACCGCCAGCTGGTAGTGCTTCGACTGGGCGACGTTCAGTTTCTCGCGTTCAATTCGACTCATCATGATCCTGCTGGAATATTTGAAAACAACCAACGATTGAATTCTTCATTGGTGTCCTTGCCGCTTTGTCATGAAAATCTATTTGACAGGCAACAATGTACATATACACTGCATGTGGCACCAACAAAAGTGACAAATCTCATGATGGGTTCACAATGGCAGTCATTATTTTTGGCATGGAATGAATTTTGGCAGTTTTCAGCGTGGAAAAAAACAACGGTTAAAAAACAAGTGCACTGATGGCAACACTGACCCACAGCCGCACCAGTGCGCCTGCATCAGGTAGACGCCCAGTCGGAGTTCGTCGTTTCGTGCGGCGTACACAAACGCGTCTGTGAACGCTGGAAAACGTTTTGAAAAAAAATTCATTCAAACGTAAATTTACGATGTATTTTATGGGAAGAATCCTATATTTTTTTGATAAAAATTTTTAATATGATTTTTTTGAAACGTGGAACAGGGACGTCGGTTCGAATCCTGAGGATTTACAAACATTTTTCGGTGATGCCTACCTACATACATCTCTTCCGGCGCACAAAAGCTACTCCGCAAAAGTTGATTTGTGTGCTTGTTTTCAAAAATTATACTCTCGCAAAAAGTTCACAAAAAACGAGAAAACAATTGTTCTAACTGAACTTTCCACGTGTAGCATTTTTACGCAACTTTCAATATTGTAATGCAGTATTGTAATTAAAACGTGAAACTTCAAATTTAATCAGATTTTTCAATGTAAGCGTTTATTAAAACGAACGTTTCACGATCATCGTCAGCATACTGAACATGTAGAAGACACGAAGTAGCACGAAATACGGCATCATCGACTGTGTGTGCGGGTGCACGGGGCAGCCGTGCGTGCAGACGAGCAGCCAGATCGACAGCGACGGCAGGTAGCCGAACAGAAATGACGCGACGTACATGCACGCCGTCACCTGCACCACACGTGACACCGTGCAGTTTTCGTTTCCAATTGAAAGGTGGTGCCACAGAGCGTCGTATACACACGCATGAAACACAAAAGCATATAACCTCCGCGACCAAAAGCAACTCGCGGAGACTCCAATGAAAAATCTGCCGTGCTAAATCGCCGCAAGCTATATACAAATGTATATGTAGCATTCAAGTTTTATTTACATGTAGCAGCAGAGGGTTTATGATTTTACGCTTCTTACTTCTGCGACGGTGGTGGAATGTCAGCATCAGCAACGCGCACCGCAGTGTGCCTGCAGACATACGCACCCCCCTGTTTCAACCATATGAATGCGCAGGGCAAAATGCATTCATAGTAGCATTCATGGTTCATAGTGGCATTCACAGTTCATTCATAAGCGTTCACCAACCGCCGCTCGCACGTGCGTGCGCTCGCGTGGGATTCGACTGTTTTTTCGTTTCTCTTGACGGCATTGCGCCTTGCTCCGAGAGGCCGTGGCCACGTGGTGACTCGTTCCGTTGGGAGCATTTCGATTGCGCGCAAACAGCCGTTGATTGAAACGACGCCGCTGCCGTAGGATGGTCGCCATCGCCGCGTAGCAGCAGATCATCAACAGCAACTGCACGCCCATCAGAACCGCGATCGTCAGACGGAACCTGAACAAAAGCGCAGCGTTGTTTTTGTGTGTGCTCTTCACAATAAACAGTTTCTGCCTGATCTCTTGAGTGTAAGAGCGAGTATTGTTAAGAACGTGTGAACAATTTTTGAAATATGCCACCGACAGTTCTCGTGGACGTTTCTTTATGTCCACTACCGATTTTCTAAAAAAATTGTAACGAGCCGAAAGCTCAACAAACAATAGGTAATTCCATTTACTAAAAACGTCCACTCAACAAATTACTCAACAAAGTTATTGAGGTACCAGCAGCAGATTTATAACTTACAAAATCGTGAAAATGCTAATTTTGATGTTGTGCTACCAGTGGTGGCACAACAATTTGTTGAGCAGGACTATTCAGTGTTGGTTGAACACCAACCTTATACCCTGGAATATGGCGAGATTCGAGCAGTGCTTCGAGCGCAGCACCTGTCCGTCGACGGCGCTGAAGTAAACGAAGAACGACGAGACCGGGCCGATCCAAAGCACCGCGAGCAGAGCGTACGTCCGTCGGAGTGTCACGGTGGCGTTGTAGTGCAACGGTCGTGCAACGCCGATCAAGTGGTGCACAGCGAGTGCGAGCAGATGCAGCATGCACGTCATCAGGATGCCCAGGCGGAACGCTTCGTGCACAACGCCTACGCACGCGCTCACCTGCGTCTGAAGCACACCGGTTTGCAGTTGATTTGGTTGATTTCAGGTGTTACGAAACCGGAGACGAGGGAGAAACCATCACGCGGCACGGAGGCAACCACTCAAAGTCCGCTCAACTACGGCGACAACCCGCCTAATCGCACGAACTGAACCTCCGCGACACGCGACACCACACGTGAATCGTGCACTGCGCAACGTACGCAACGTGCCACGCGAGCGCCGCGCACCAATTCGGTTCTACGACTCAGCGCGTGTGCAGACGTTGTAAGGAAACTAGTTTCAATCGACCGCCAACCAATCAGCTGATTCCCTACAATTTAGAGTTCGACTGTATGTATTCACAAAAGTGGTGTTCGGGTAATGAATTTTCAAGCTTAAAAATGCCACGTCAAAATTCCATAACCAAATTCATTGTCTGCGCCAAAATTTTTGCCATACCAAAAATTTTCACCGGCGATTTTCGCATGGAATGAATTTTGGCATTTTTGTGCTTGTAAAAGGCGACTAAGTTTAAAAGAGACACGCGAACCGACCTCAAAGATCTTCGGAATGTAGCTCTGCGTGATCAGCGTGCTGGCGAACGTGGCGCACTGGAGCACGTTGGCGACGAGCAGACTCACGGTCAGCACCAGCTGCGGTCGTATGCGGCCGGACGGAATGAAACGGACGGCGGCGGCGATGTACAGATTGACGAACAGACCGGAGAGACTGAGCGCGACCAGCACGGGCACCACGATCAGGTACATGTTGCGCTCGGTGACGCGGTTGCTGGCGGTCAATGAGGAGTTCGTGGTCATGTTCGACGACATCGTCGTCTAGATGGACGTAGTGGACGACCTGCCCTCGGTAGTGGTGGGGGTGGGGCGGCTCACTATTGTTGCACTGTTTGTATTGTGCTCTGTGATCACGCTGAGAAACGGCGCCCGAACAGGTGCGCTCTGTCCGCATGGGTGTGTCCCGGCGAAATAAAAGTGGCACAAAACGCCGCCATTGTGGTGTTGTCAGTTTTATTTTCGGTACAACACGTCGAACAAGGCGGACAGGCAACCGGACACCTCGGTGGAACACTTTTTTTAGCTTGGTTAACGGCAGAGGCTTGCAATCAGTTTTAGAGTTCAGCTATTAAACACATCAGATATGCAGTCATACATGTCGACGGATAGAGGCAGAGAGTTTATGTTTGCGCCGTTTGTTTATTTTTATCCACATACAATTGCGTGTCGCTCAGATTTGAAGAAAAAATACCAAGAAGACGTGTGATTTGAAGCCTGTGTTTGCGCTGATTTATGCATGGGGCACATGATTACCGTGAATCGTGTCATCGCCAATGTTTCTTGTTGCACTGCACACCAAAAAAACCCAAAGAATTCATATTCATGTTTGCTTGCGTGACACACCGAGCCCCCTAATGTAGTTGTTTACGCTCCGGAACTGGCAGCTTGGATTACACGTAATTAGCATCGAAAGTTGGTGTTCATTGAAAGCGCGCCTCTACTGAATGCTGACTCAATCAACGCGCCATTGATCCAACACGCACGCGACCTTTTCTCGATCTAGACCAGAAAAACAACAGAGAGAACCGTGTGATTGAGTTTATTGTTTGTCATCGCGGCGAATCCTTAGGACAAAAAGGTTCGTTTCTTTCTCTGCATCACGAGAAATCTAATACAGGTATTATAAAAAGGGTACGTGAAACGGTGAATGTCAAAATAAAGCACCAAGCATGGATGTCTGAACTTTGATAAGTATGGCTTGCAAAAATTGAGCTACACTATTATACACGGTTACTAACCGGATAAAAGCAGCGTATTATCAATTTTTTAGATTCTGCGACTCAATGTGTACTGGCTGATGTGAAAGAAAACTAGTTTCAATCTTTATCAACCATTCAATCAAAGTGACTCGGTCCTATTCAGGGGATTCGGATCATTTTGCCAATTTTGCGCGCATTGAGTCTCGGGATCAGTTGAAAACATCACACATTGACGTGCAATCGTAACACTTCCACCCACGTGTACACCCACACGAAAACCCAAGCTTGCATGCAACGAACTTTGGAGGAGTTGAAGTGGAGCAAAACGTTCACTGAGAGCGCCTACTAAACAAATTACTGAACAGATTTGTTCAGTGCTGCTATCTAGCTCAGCAGACATGTCGAGTTTTCCGATGAGGTTTTTGTTTGAATGAACTTTATTGTGAAGCAGTCATGGCTGATAGATATTTCGCGTTACAAAACACATGCAAAAACGTGAAATCATGCGGATGCGCGAGCGAGCGCAGCGAGCGGAGAGCGCATCACGCATTATATGGCTAAATATTCCCTCGCGCGCTTTTTTCAAATTTGCTCGCTGCCTCCAGCGAGCATACTATAAGCTACAAACCTGCTCCTGTGCACACGAAACGAACACCCAAAGTTGTGCTTGGAGCCCTGAAAAAATTTTTATCGGACAACTTTTCATACGCTGTAGACACGAAAAACCTATTCTGAAATTTATGTTACTTATTTTTGTTTCTATTTTTTTTTCTGGTATGTAATCATATGTGTTCGCCCTTTCAATTTTTACCTGCGACACTTTCACAGTCAAACAAAAATGTTTCCTGGGGTAATTTCACCTGGAGATTTTGAAAAGTGGGTTAATTTTTTGCCCCGACCCACTTTTTGGGTAAAAAATGGGCATTTTTCAAAAATCGAAGGGTTTTTACCTGGTTTCAAGTGTTCGCCCTTTCAATTTTTAGCTTGGACACTTTCACAGTTGAACAAAAATGTTTCCTAGGGTAATTTCATCCGTAGATTCTGAAAATTTAGTTTATTTTTTTGCCCGGGCATTTTTTTGTGTCAAAATTAAGCATTTTTTAAAGTTGGTAGCATTTTGACTGGGTATCAGTTTTTAACTCTTACAAATTTTGTCTGAGCTACGAAAAATAGGAGAAATGTTTAGTCCGTAGGAATTCAATACGCTGATCACGGATTTTGGGTTAGTTTTCTTAGTGAGCAACTCTAGATGATGAATCGTGACGATTTCGGGCGAATCGGCCGTGGAAATCGGTGAAATCGGTCCAAGAACGAAAAACAAGAAAAGGGTGTTTTCCAGGGTAATTCAATGCGCTGATCACGAATTTTGGGTTAGTTTTTTTACGTGAGCAACTCTAGATGCTGAATCGTGACGATTTCGGGCGAATCGGCCGTGGAAGTTGGCGAAATCGGTCCAGGAACGAAAAACAAGAAAAGGGTGTTTTCCAGGGTAATTCAATCCGCTGATCACGAATTTTGGGTTAGTTTTCTTATGTGAGCAACTCTAGATGCTGAATCGTGACGATTTCGGGCGAATCGGCCGTGGAAGTTGGCGAAATCGGTCCAGGAACGAAAAACAAGAAAAGGGTGTTTTCCAGGGTAATTCAATGCGCTGATCCCGGATTTTGGGTTAGTTTTTTATGTGAGCAACTCTAGATACTGAATCGTGACGATTTCGGGCGAATCAGCCGTGGAAGTTGGCGAAATCGGTCCAGAAACAAAAAACAAGAAAAGGGTGTTTCCCAGGGTAATTCAATGCGCTGATCACGGATTTTGGGTTAGTTTTATTATGTGAGCAACTCTAGATATTGAATCGTGACGATTTCGGGCTAATCGGCCGTGGAAATTGGCGAAGCGGTCCAGGAACGAAAAACAAGAAAAGGGTGTTTTCCAGGGTAATTCAATGCGCTGATCACGAATTTTGGGTTAGTTTTTTATGTGAGCAACTCTAGATACTGAATCGTGACGATTTCGGGCGAACCGCAGTGGAAATTAGCGAAATCGGTCCAAATGCAAAAAACTGTGTTGTCCATGGTAATTCATTGCGCCGATCACGGCTTTTGGGTCAGTTTTCTTATGTGAGCAATTCTAGATACTGAATCGTGACGATGTCGGGCGAATCGGCCGTAGAAATAGCATAGGCGAAATCGGCCCAAAAAGCGAAAAAATGAAAACCCTGAGGTATCCGGGGTTTAGAAGAATGTGTGACCAACGAGATGTGAATTTGGTTCGACCTTCGGGACTTATTTAAAAGTCAGAATATTATCTAAAAATGCGAGAGACGCATATAAAAGGAGGAATATGGCTTTGTGTAAGCAGTGAGAGACTTGGCTCGACAACTCTTTTCAAGTCTCTGATGTGGTACACACGGATACAAGTACATAAGAGCCATATTTTTGCGCCGTTTATTCACTATTTCGGTTGCACATGGCAACCCTCGTACTCGTACATTGTAGACAAATGAAACTTTCACATTTGCGGTATTTCGGGCATTTAGCGAGCGACCACTAAAGCTAAAACAACTGAAATAACAATCAGACTTTAGATCGCTGACACTGGTTTGCCCAGGACAAAGCGTATCGCAGAGGCATTGGTTTACTCAATGTCCCTTTCTGTGGCAAAGGCAATGGCTCACGGGACGGACGGTTTAGCCTACATTCATACTCCCACGCAAATCAACAAGAGTTTGGTAAAAAATGGTGAAAATTAACGGAAGACAACACCTTTTCGTCACTGGTGCTGGTGTGTACACAGCGGTGCGTACACTACGTTAGCAACGATAATGCTACATGCAACAGTGTTTTGCAATCGCAGTCTCTGATTGTTGTGTTTTTGCACAGAGTTACAGAATTTCGCTGTGACTTCAGACTAAACTGGAGAAGACAATTATAAAATAATTTTAAAGCTTTTTTCGCTTTTCAGCAAAACAAACGCGGCGCAAAAATATTACTCTTGTGTACTTGTATCCGTGTGTACCACATCAGAGACTTGAAAAGAGTTGTCGAGCCAAGTCTCTCACTGCTTACACAAAGCCATATTCCTCCTTTTATATGCGTCTCTCGCATTTTTAGATATTGTTCATCAGCATAAGAATAGCAAAATCCAAATGAATCCAATCAATCACTGCTGTAACAATGTATGTGACGGTTTTTTGTTGGGAAAACAAAAAAAAATCCTGTGCATAACATTGAACAAGAACATACACATTTTTGATGAACACCCAATGTGGTATGGGTTGATGAGATGTAACTGTTTCTTGTGTTTCTCACTCAGCATTAAAAAACAGCCGTTAACGTAAATGCATTCATTCAATTGAGAGAAATAGAATGACTTCAAAAAAGTAATGTTGCAACTTTTGCCGTCATATTCAGGGACTCCGGGCATGAACGAACGGAAACGTGAAGTGTGCCAATATGGCCAAGTCCCATATGTGTCAATTTGAGGTGCATTTTTTCTGATTTGTTTTGTCAGCACAGGAACGCCGTGCGTGCGCGGCTGAAGCAAAAAAGCCAGATAAACGGAGGCAAGAGCATAAGGTGAAAAAAACGGCGTGAATGTGTGAACCACAGAGATGTATCCAAAGCACAGCTATACATGTATGTAGAACACAGAAAGCATAATTTTTGTACATACCGTATTACCTCTATTAAACCCCCCCCCAAAATTAAACCCCCCCCCCAAAAATAAACCCCCACCCCCTTGACAAGTTTCCAAATAATCCCCCCCCCCAAAAATAAACCCCCATGGGGGTTTATTAGAAACCTGTTTGAAACACATACCTAGCGAATTCAGTGGCTGAATGCAGTGACATTGGTGAAATTGTGCTACCAAAGGCCCCAAAGGGATGAGTTAGTGGTAATTTCATTACAAAAGGCTGTTACAAAAGGAAATCTCTGTGAAAAGTAGAAGTTTCTGCGACTTCCTTCCTGCCATGGAAGGTATTTTTGCTATTTTGCCCACCCCTAAAAATGGTTTCCAAATAAACCCCCCCCCCAAAATAAACCCCCCCCCCCCAAAAATAAACCCCCACCCCCAGAAGTCGCTGAAGAAATAAACCCCCATGGGGGTTTATTAGAGGTAATACGGTATGCGGATGAATGATCGATTGAAAAAAGTCCGGAAACGCCATTTTCTCACCAAAAAAACGCAGAAGTTCGGTGGAATGCAAGAAAATAGACTGATAGAAGCAAAAAGGACCACAGGCTTTGTGTCTGGTCTGACATAATAAAATGTAACAAAACGTCTCAACTTTTTTACATTCGAAGGCTGTGGCGCGTGCATGGTTTTGATCAGGTTCCAATTCAATTCGGGCATGAAAAACTTGGTCAAACACAAGCGAAGCTGAACTAATGACATTATGACACGAGCGCCGAGAATTTATATGTGTTCTCAATAAAACGTCAACCTTGGCCGTCTTTTAGAAATTGTTTCCAATGAGTTCTTAGCAGCTCTCGTGTTAGCTCGAATACAAATACCTAACCGGAAAATTAACAAAACACTGAAAAACAAGACATGCACATACATACACAATGCAGTTCGAAAAGTATTATTTTGTAACAACTAGGGATGTTGCGGATTAAGACTTTTGCTTGAAGGTAGGGCCTTCGGTTGTTTAGGGGTTTGCGGGCCGGGCCCGCGGGGCTGACCAGGCTTTTTTTGTTTTTTTGCGGGTCGGGTCTGCAGTGTGGGCCAGGCTTTTTTGCGGATCAGGCCTGCAGGGTTTTTCTCAAAAATTTTTAGGCCCGACGCGCAAAATTTGCCGGGGTCGGACGTGAGGGGCGGGCAAGGGCTATATTTTGCGGGTCGAACGCTCCAGGCCAACAAAACGTGTGCGGATCGGGTCAAGACCCACAGGCCTGTCCCGCACGTTGTGCGGGCCATGCATGACCCGCAAGTCTTTAGCATGATCTTTTATTTTGGTCGCGAGACTTCATGGGCGCATGGATACTGTAGGTAAATACTTTCCTGCAAAACGCGGGAATTCAAAGTTGACAAAGTGATCCGAGTCCCTAGATGGGGCCGAGTCACTTAGGCAATTTTGAATAGCTACATACAGAATGAAACTAGTTTCCTTTCTACGTCTGCCCTCGCACTGAATCACTGAATCTAAAAAAATGATAATAATAGCAACCAGAAATGTTTACGTGCCTAGCCACGGTTGTATTTAGTGCCAGAAGCCTGCCACAAAAATTTGAGTTAACGTCCGCTCATCTAATTTTTCATTCAAAAGGCTGAACTGAAACAACTTGCAAGCCAAAAATTTAAATCTTTTCCGTGTTTAGTGTTATGCGGGTCGAACGCTCCAGGCCAACAAAACGTGTGCGGATCGGGTCAAGACCCGCAGGCCTGTCCCGCACGTTGTGCGGGCCATGCATGACCCGCAAGTCTTTAGCATGATCTTTTATTTTGGTCGCGAGACTTCATGGGCGCATGTATACTGTAGGTAAATACTTTCCTGCAAAACGCAGAAATTTGAGTTAACGTCCGCTCATCTAATTTTTCATTCAAAAGGCTGAACTGAAACAACTTGCAAGCCAAAAATTTAAATCTTTTCCGTGTTTAGTGTTATGCAAAAATTTTAATCTTTTCCTCACGTTGGTGACATGGCATGCAAGCCAGGTGAAACAAGAATTGCGTTCTGGGGCGATGGCATTGATCCATAATTACCGTAATCCAGACGTGAGTTTTTTAGATAAAAAAACAAGGTGTTATTATCCCACGAAAACGAGAACTTTATTTAAAGAGGGAAGCAAACTTGTTTCTGCCACGCTGTGTGTGCCATAATCATGTTCATCCATAGCGGATTAGATTTTTTCTGTACTATAAATCATATTGGTCCACATTCAGCCGAGCCAGTGTACAACAGTCGTCCTCGCGTGTTTATGATGTTTTCAACAGTTTTCCGAACACTCAGAGATAAGAAGCTTGACAACCGCAGCTTTAATCTGCACAAGCCGTTTGGGCATGCAAATCTGTTCGGGGATAGAAAGTTTCTTGAGACCTAATTTCGGATTACGGGAGAATAAAGTAAATTAGACCATATAGGCTGCACTCTGCAGCATTTTTACTGGGTGCACCGCTTTGATTAACAGGTTTTCCGAGCGACATGGCTTTCAAATAGCAACCACTCGGTTCAGTGAACCAAGCTGAACATACACTTTTTACCTGAGAAGAGAGATGCCAAACGTCGAACAAACTTGCACCAAACCTTGTGGACGGCGTTACTCAAAATCTGCTCCACTACAAACATCTGGCTGTTTAGTCGGGGTAAAAAGATCAGAACGTTTTGGGCAGTTCCACGGTTGGTTGAGTGTCGTTCGCACTGACGAGCCAAAGGACACCAGGAGGAACCGCAAACAGCGTACTTTAAGCGTCATTGCAACAGTCGCCCGGCAAAGTGGCACAGCACATTATGAGATCACACAAGGATACCAGTCTGCTAATCGGAAATTTTTCTCGATAAAAAAACACGATCTAAAACAGGTCTCTGGTGTCCGTCGTACGAAACAGCCATACCGGGCTACCGCGGCATGCGTCTTACAAGCGCAACTGCAAACAGTGAACCGTTTTATTATTGTATTCGTTCAGTCAGACGATGCTGAAAGCATTGAGCGTTCGGTTTATAGGTCTGTCCATGATGAAAATGTTCCATTAACTTTGCTGCAAACGCCAACAAACCGGAAGCGATGATGTTTTCCTGTCCTGAGCACTTGTTTTCAGTGATTTCACGACCGAATCGTGAAGAAAAATGACAACAACAAAACAGAAAAACTTCTTTTCCGAACGATCAACAAAAGTAAATCTGATGTCAGAAACAACAATTGAAATACTGAATTTGAAAATGAAAATAACGGGTTCACAGCAAACTTTTTGCAGTGTGACAAAAATGCACCATGCGGATGGTCGACCGCGGAAATCTGGCTAACTCAAAAAAATACCGGTATCGATCGTATTCACAAGAAATACGTGTGCAAATATAAATTAGATATACAGTGTACTGTACGTAGTATGGAAGTGACATTTTCAAGGCGAAAATTTCAGACTTCAAACCCGAGTCTGACATTTTCTTAATCACACTAAATGTGACATTTCACGAACACAACAAGCCCATGAGCAACACAAGCATGATAAACAAACAAGAAACCAAGCAGCTCATGGTCTGCTCAGTAACACTGGCCACTATAATGTCTGATTGCCACTCAAAAAGTTCTGACAAGATGCCACAATCTAATCCACATGCACGTTTTCAAAAACCAAGAACCGATTGCATATCAAAAACGCTAAAGGCAAAAACATCATTTAGTTTTCTGTGCGTACGCACAGACGTCGTTCTAAATCCCGTGCGCAATCCAATTGTGTCCGTAATGCGTTAAGATAGCACACATGACACGATTTCTAAATTGCGTGGCCATTTCGTAAGGGTCGTGTCCATGCGTACGCACAAAAACTAATTGCTAAATCCCCCTTAAAATCAACGTTGAGATTCTAAAATCAAAAGAAGAGTATAGGGTGAGCCCGATATCAAATTTTGAAATCAAATTCCAGAAAAAAAAACAGAAAGCTCACGCAAGTGAGTTTTGAAACATCAAAAAGAACAATATGGGCGCATTCATGTTGCAGTATTTAGTGACCGCACAGCTAAGTTGCAACATGAATGCGCCCTATCACTTTCTGGCATCGCGTGATCTCTTCGTCGGCTGCGTGGCGGCGGGCGTGATTTTGTTGCCACGATAGTCAAACTTAGGCACATCCGTGAAACTCATGCCCCGCTCGTAAAACTCGGCCGCCAAGCTCGGACAGTGCCGCCAGACCCAGTCGTTCGGCATCCAGCTCTCCGGCTCGTTCACAACCGCCGCCGTCTGCTGCTCTTTGTAGTGCCTGCATATTGTTTCGTTTTTATTAATATTTACAGTCTATCTCGCTAATATAGGCAACTAGCTGATTGGTTGGTTATAGCAACTCTCAGCGCTGATTGGTTGGTCATGAGCAATTCTTAGCGCTGATTGGTTAATCATCTGCAGTTCTTAGCGCTGATTGGTTGGTCATCACGTTATGTTGCATATATTTTCCAGATAAACTGTATTGCATATTACTTCATTTAATTAGCCTCGTACTCAAGCTCTCATGACTCAAGTGGTTCGATGGGGCACACCACTGATGAGGCCACGCCTCTTCTGCATCTGATGTTGGCCAGGCCGAATTCAGTGAACCATCGTGCAAGTTGGTTGATTATGTCATTTTCGGTTCTGCGACTCAATGTATTGGTCGGACCTCACAACAAGTCTGACCAACACGACAACATGGGAAAAGTGAAATACCGCAACGAAAGGTTGAAGCATCGATTACACTATCTAGGAGCTAGATTTAGATTTAGGATTTGCGCTCTCTGCAATTCAGTCGACAATCAACTATTAATAAACAAACCACTTGATGAGATACATGAACGGCTGCCCAACGTCGCTTTCGGCGGTTTTGAAGCCGATCACTTTGCTCGGTCGTCTGCTTGATTTAGAGCGAGCCGTCACGTTCACTGCTGCAGTGAAATGAAATACACTGAACATGGGAATGGTCAAATGGTTTGTACGTTTCTTCAACCAAGAAACTGTAAATTGCAACAAACTAACAAATTAAATTTAACAATTTTTGACAAACTGCGCCAATGGTGACAGATTCAAACCGTTGGTCTGTTGTCGCTGCTGTGGCGGCTGCTCTATTTGCCGGTCGATGATCGAATGACTGCCGGAAGCGACCGGCGACAATGACACTGGCTCTCGTTTGATCGGTTGCCGACGCAGTTGCGCCGATGGCGGTGGCGGCGTGCTCGGCGTTCGGAATGGAAAGTGCGCATCGGCAACGGTGGACGATGTCGACGCTGAACCACACAACTTAGTAACAGTAGTAAAAGTTACCTCTGAAGTTGATGACGCGCTTGTACGTATGATCTTTTATTTTCGTCCCGAGACTTAATGTGCGCATAGGCAGGTAAACAGTTTCATGCAGGACGCGGGAATTCAAAATTGGTAAAGTGATCCGAGTGCCCTCAATGTATAAACACGGCATGTTTTCAGGGAAACGCTGCTCACTGTCGAACACCAACCCACCAAACCAACCATTGCCCTTTGCTGGCGACGCAATCTGACGCCGACGTGCGTCTGTGCGAGTGGGACGGACGCGGCCAGACGAACGACGACGCCCCGATGCGCGTGAGACGCTGTTGTTCGTGCTTGAGGACACCGCTGTCGTTGAACGCGTCTGACTTTGCTGGTCGGACGTTTTGCGCGAGCTGCTTCTCGTCGATGTTGGTGCCATGGAGTCCGATTCGACTGGCGCACGTTTCTGGACAGCACAGAGCAGAGAATGTGTGCGCAGACAGAACAGAGCGGGTGTTCAAAAAGCTGAGAGATTGGAGGTTTTTACTGTGATCGGACGGTTTGTTCTTCATGTCAAAGCGAGCAACAATTTTTACAAACAAAATAGAACACGAAAAAAAACCTGAACGAGTTCCTTAAAACCACCGACTCAGCGCTGGCACACATATCACGAGCTACTTCGCTCTGACCGTTCTCAGATGAAGAAAATTCTCAGTGCACTAGTTCACCACGCCAGCGTTGTCTTTTTGGAGCTGCGCAATACAATGCGCGTATTGAGTTGCATCCATTTCATGCTTGAGCTTGAGGCGGCAATTCAAAACTGGCAAGCCGAAGAGACCAGGAGTTCCGGAAATACGACGGAGGAAGCCACTCGTAGGCAGTTTTAAACTGCCGCGCCGCGCCTAAGCATGAAACTAATTGCCTTTCCACGTCCACAAACGCATTGAGTCGCAGAACCAAACGAAAAGATCAAACGAGCATCAAACCTTGGGCGACGACAAACCGGCCGATCGCTGTTTTCTCGGCGAACTGCGCACCGGAGATCGAAAACTGAACGCGGTGCGTGTGCCGCCGCTGCGTTTCTGAGGCGGTGATCGAACTTCGGTAGAGGCGCGAACCGCACGAATTGGAGAATCTGAAACGGATGATAAAAACTGCTGCTGTGAGACTGCGTTCGTTTTGGATACGGATTCAACATTACTCGCTCTGTTGCTGAAGCGCATTTAAAAAGGGACATTCATGAATCAGTATTTACTAACCGCGTAGCTATGTTAAAACACAGCTGCGCGTTACTGAAGACTGCTTCATGAATGACCTTCAACTTCTTGAATTTTTGCGAAAACGCTCACAGACTCAAGTTTGTTGCTCTGCTGTTTTTCTGGGAATAACTTTCAGCTTTTTTTAAAGCGAATATTGTATGAAAGTGATTACTCAAGGGTTCCAACAGTTAGAAGTTGACAAATTCTAAATAAATACCGTATTACCCCCCTTAACCCCCCCCCCACAATTAATCCCTAAAAGTCGCTGACGTATTAATCCCCCATAGGTGTTTATTGGGGGTAATACGGTAATTTATTTTTAACAACTTTTTAGAGCGACAGTTCTGTGTGGAATTTTGACAGAAAATATGAAGCAACGGTTGTAAAAGAACCTTAGGGACCAGAATTTTTGCCTTTTGGAACATTGTACAGAGTAAATAAACCTATCCACTTTTCCGCCATTACTATAATGTTTCATAAATCTGACGGGTCCTAGCAAGCCTGCGCGTTCAGAAGTCTGGCATTGAAATTGGCACGATGATTTCCAACAACCACAACAGCAATGAATGACAGATCACCAAAATTTGGGGGTTGCTGCAGCTGCAGTGCACCAGCGAGTCCGAGCGAGCCATCGCGTTGTGGTCAAAAAAATATCGCTCAAGGGCAGCCAAGGCGACTAAATTGGTGTGACACCTATCGGCAGTGGTGGCAAAGAACAACAACAACAAACAACCAGAATTTGGAATGGTTTCGCTTTCGCATGAACACGTGCGAACATTTTGATACGGGCGAGTGAGACAGTCGCGCCGATTGCCGTTTGCATTTCAGTAGTGCTCTGGTCGTTATGGTGTTTTTGGTAAACTTGTTTGGCGACGTCGTCATCGCTTTCGATTTCGAGAGCATTCCACCCACGCGGACTACTGCTGCTTTGCTCACCTGAAAAGTGCAACAGGAGAGATTTGTATTGAAAATTCAGTGATCATTTCCAATACCATGTGCAATGCGGTTGCTTGACCTTCATGTTTCACCAAAAACGTTTCGTTTGAAGAAAAGTTCAGTTTTTTTGGTTACATTCCCACAAAATGCATTCTAATTCAAACCAACATAATTTTGCATATGCTGGATTCACTTTTTTGTGGCCATGTTTGGGAGATGTTTTTATTCTTGTTATTCTTGAAAATAAAAGCGAACGAAATAAGCGCCACGAACAGCAACATGCAATAGCTTGATTGGTTGGTGACTTGCATGGCACAACGTAATGCATGCATGGGCATTCTGTGCAGCGCAGACACACCGCAATGTGCCTGTAAAGAATGAATGCGCACCAAGTGTGATCGGTGGTCACTTGTCCCCACCCAACCAGTCAACTTAACTGCATATGACATAGAAATAGACTGTAGAGACTGTAGAAACAGAGTAGGTTGTCGTTGTACTAGTAAGTTAAAAAGATCAAGCCCTGATCTTGAATGATAACTGTGCTCAAGACAGTCGAGAAATACGCAAATCAAACGTTCACGTGCCTTTGCCGGTGCGGAGTTGCGATCAAGCAGCCGGCCGTGCTTTCGTTCGTCGTGGTCGAAGACGTCGGCGCCGAATCGCAGCTCCCATCTGCTGTTGAACGCGTTCAGTATCGCGTCACAGTTGTCCAGTTGCTGTGCTGGCTCCCAGGTCGGTCTGAAAAGACAAACAAAACTGCTCAGTAGGTCTTGTAAAACCAAACGAGAAAGTATCCATAAAACGGGTGCAGCGCCAGCGGCGGGTGTACGTAGGTAGGCAGGTTTGACAATTGACAAGCACGACACAACGTTCCCGAACGGGAAAAGGAAGTCAATGCGAAGACTGCCTTCGGGACTGTAATTGTAAGTAACTAGTGTTGTCTGTCGGCTGCATGCTGACACTGCAAGTGCTGCACCAGACTAGATACTGTTTTTTGTGGTTGCGCCCGGTAAGCGAAGACCGCGGCAAGCCCAGCCCCCCGGGCTCGACTCCAAGCCCAACTCAAGCATGTTATTGTTTAAAATTGTTACTTGTTATTTTGAAAGAGTACAAGGGGAGATAATCACACGTCTTCACGTCTTCACAAGTGTGACTAAAGTGATAAAGTAAAAGTGCCATCGGTGTCAGAAGAAAAAACACACAACTTCAAACTGACTCATCATATCCTTTCCACTTGACAAAATAGAACACAGAAGAGCGCTGTTCATCGCCGCCGCTTGGATTCGACACCATCAGCAGCCGCTTTGACCAAATATCTTGAACTGCGTAATCCTGATTCACTTGTGCTTGCATACTTGCATGCCAGCTTGACCTGCTGACCAGCCCAGCCTTTGACGGTCTGTCAGTGAGACGGTCGCTGCGGCGGAATTGGAACACAGTAAACGATCGAAGATTGAGATTAAACAGAATGAAACTGGGAAATTACAGGGAATTCATGAAGCACTATTTAGTGTTAAAACATACCTACGCGGTCGGTCCTGAATACTGCTTCGTCGTTTTTTGGCCTTGAAGCAGATCAGATTCAATTTCAAAGCACGCCAAAAATTGGGCAACGCAAAAGTGGTTTCTGAAACAAATGAGAACTGCATTATTTTATGAATGAGCACGATGCACAGCACATCACAAAGGCACAGACAAACTTAAAGCTGCATTCATGGATGAAAGCTGTTCGGGAAAGAAAAGCCAGAATTAAAAAAATGAAACAAACACTTCAACTTCAACTTCAACTTTTATTAAACAAGAAAAATTCCGATTTTTATTCTGAAATTGTACTTTTATCTGAAAATGCGTTTAAAACACTTTTCACAGAAAGTGATTTTTTGCTTTTTTGCCCAGAGTTTCGTGTGGACTTTGTTTTTGGCAGAATTTTTTTTTTATTTTTTTTATTAAAAATTTTTGAAATTTTTTCTTTAATGTGCCCTGAAAATGCCGTTTTTGGCATAATTTTTCGAAAGTTCAACAAAAATTTTCTTTGACTTTACCTTGTCACTTGGTCTTCAACGCTGCAGGTGGTATTCTGGATCGATTTATCGACTGTTTTCAGCCTTGGTGAGTGATGATCGACTCGCGCATTGAAGTACTTGAGCGTCGCAAAGGCTAGTTCAACAAATTCCGATGCCGCTAAGGTGAGATAGAAGCAGAGAACTCACATTTATGCATCGTTTTTCAGGATCTCGAAAGGTCGAAATTGCACTGTCTGCCACTGCAAGCGTAACTTCGTTGGTTGCTCGTTGCTGTTTCGCCTCGTGTCGTCATGATCACACCGGTTTGTTGTTGAACTTGTTTCCGTGTTATTTGAGGTGAATTGAGAGGCAAAACACGAGACGTGATGTCGTCGGTGGGAAAATGGGGTCGCCGAAACCAAGTCTGAAATTTTCACCCTCCTCCCATATGAGTGGGGGTCATATGGTAAGTCGGTGGCTCTTCAGATGGTGATATTCGGACTCCCTGAAAAATTCTGAACAACTTTCATTTTTAAAAAAAAATTTAAAAAAAAAAAATTTAAAAAAAAATAGAAAATTTTTTTTTCTTGACATCTCTAGGTCAAATATCATCGACGAGCAAAGTTGATAGAAGCTTCTGCAGTTGGTTTCATGAGCTTGTTTATGGGCTAAAAAGCAGTAAATTACCTTGTTTTTACGCTTCAAATTGGAGGAAACCTGCTTGTCAACTCTTGGGCGTTTTTTTGGAAACATTTTTGTCGACCATCGGATTTTCCTCCGGCATTTTGAATTTTTTTTAATTAAAAAAATCGGGATTTTCACTTTTTTCGAACCCTACTCGTGTACTCATCAATTGGACTTGAGCAGAACGTATTGAAGCAATTTGAAGCAAAAAAGCAACCGACGCCAATCCAATGTCGCTCCTTTCTCAATTTGAGCAGCAGTATGCGTTGCAGTCTGCTGAAATCGTTGCAAAAATTGGTGAACTACGACAGGCGGACACTGTCGGTCAGTGTTTGTTGGTTTTTGTCTTCATGTTTTCATTGCGTTGCGATTTTCCATGTGGGGTTAGTTGGAAAAGAGCCGTTTTTTCACGGTTTTTTCTGGAATTTTTTTTAAATTTTGCATTCAGACGACACTCGCCAGCAATGCGGTCAACTGGAGCAGCAGCTGCGCGACGTCGACGATTTGCTCGATCAAATGGAGCTGAGCGTTCGCGAGCTGCCGCCCGGCTCATCCGAGCGAACGAAATACGAAGGACGCGTCTCAAGCTATAAACGCGACAAACAAAATCTCAAGGTGTAGCCGTTTCCGCCGTTGTTAGCGTTTCGTCGTGCTCATGATGGCACCTGAAGTACAATGTCAATTTCATTCTCACTTTTGAGTTACCGAACGAATCGCGTTCCAGCTCGCCCCAGTGTTCATGTGTTCACTGTGACTGATGTGTATTTCCAACATCGGAGTTTTTGTAAAGAAGGTTTGTGGTGCCAATAAACAACGTTCGCAGCCGCTCGCCTTGCTTCGTCTGCCGCCCACGTATTTAGCTATAGATTCCTTCGAGTGACAAAAGGATTCATAATGCTTGTTTACCTAAAAACACGCGAGAAAATGTGAAAGCCGCTGATTTCTGTGGCTTTGTCTCTGATTTTCCAAAAAACTACAACCGGTTGCATTCGAAAAATGCAAAAAAAACATGGTACTTTATGCCATAAACTCGCCGATTTGATGCGGGTTTCGAATTTACACATTTGAGGTTTCGATGTCTGAAGCGCAACTGTTGTTGTTATCAAGGTTGAGTTCGAACGGTGCAAGGCGCAGCTGCAGCGAGAAGAGTTGCTTCAGGGCGATGATATGACTGATGAGCAGGTGTGAATTTGTTTTGGTGTTCTGGATCCGAAAAGTTTCAGTCCGAACTTCGAACCACTACCGGTCAAGTGTGCATCTAAAAAATGTGCATCTTTGGCCGATCGGAGGGATTCGTTTTCATTGTTTAATTGTTCTTTCCTCGCAACTTTCACCAACAAGACTGTGTGAATCTGTGAGAAGCAAGCGAGAATCTGTGGGACTTTCTTGTCATGTAACCTGCTTAATTGTGCAATTTGATCATTTCCTTCACTGTCCCTTGCTCACCTTCAACCTTGTAGAATTACTGTTTCTCATTTTTCAGCGAGGCATGCTGGTTGACAACACCGAACGCTTGGAGCGATCGTCTCGCAAATTAAAGGACGCCTACAGTGTCAGTTTAGAGGCGGAAAGGGTTCGTGCAATATCGGTGTTTCTTGATCTCTTTTTTGTCATTTTATCTGAACATCAATTTCTTCCGTTTGCAATGAAACTCAGGTGGCTAGAGAACGAACCTTTCACGCTCGTTATTATCGGTTTGTTCAACAGTTGAACGACTCATTTGTTTGCAGATTGGAGCGGAGACGCTCGCAAATCTGGAAGATCAGCGGTCGACGTTAACTCGCGCGCGCAACAGACTGGCGGACACCGAAGCGGACCTGGGACAAAGCGGCACGGTGCTCAATCGAATGATCGCCAGGTGAACGGACATTCATGAAACAGTGTTTAGTGACGCGTAACTTAATAGCTATGCGTCATTGAACACGCTTCATGAATGCAACTTTAGATTCATAGAAATCAGAATGGAGATTTAAAAGCAAACAGTAAAAATGCCATTTGGCGTTCAATTGATTGTTCGTTTGCGAGCTGAATGATTGATTGTGTTACAAAACGAAATTCATATGTGCTTATACTTTTCTTTCAGAGTCATACAAAACCGACTCGTTTTATTCACAGTTGTGGGCTTCTTGCTGTTTGTATTTATCATGATCATCTGGTCGAAATTGTCTTGATTAATGTCGTGAACTATACTATTTATTTGAATGGTGTGTCCTCCGATCACAGATCGTTTTGTTCTAACAATATCAAACACAACGTTTCAATTTGTATTGCAACTTGCATTTTCCCTTTTCAAAGCTTTTCGAGCCATTGTGATCTTTCCATGATTCCTGTGACGCCGAAGAGAAGAATAAAATTTCAGTCACTGTTTTACCGCATATATATTGCAGTTTTACGGCAGTACCAAAATGAAACGACTGTAAAATCAACTACAATTTTTCAGTCAATCGGGAAATACAGAAGAGAACTGGAGATTCAGAGGTAAAATAAAGCTTCAAAACAACACGAATGAATTGAAACAAACTGAGAAATACGAAAAACTGGAATGAAATAAATAAAAACCACATAAGCGTGAAGTACCCGTATTTTCAACAACTCTGCAAAAACGAATGTGACAAATCAAGAAAATGGCATATCATCTGGGCAACGGCATCAAGCCAAATAAGCTTTTATAGGCTTCCGAAAACTCGAGGGTCGTCGTCGAAACACGGTTGCCACAGTCTGCGTTAGATTCCGTGCTCACAGTAGAAGTGCTTGCCGAATAATACACGGTGTCGTCTACCTGGTGCCGGTGCGTTTTCTTCACCGGAACTGCCATTGTCGCCAGCTGCTCATCACACCCTGTAATGATTGCCTCCAACGTGCGATGTTGCCCTTCGTTGTGCGCATCATTTTCGTCGTCTTCAGTCCGAGACAAGCGAGTTTTGTCGTTGATTCTCTGCTGCTGGTGTTGTTTCAGTCGGCGGCGTCGACGTGCGCCACCAAAACTCGAGATGATCGATGGTGGTGATGGTGAGTGCCGGTGCACCGAGTCGACCACGGACGTGTGCGAGCGCTCTGCGTTGATGTTGTTGCTGATGTCGTGATGCAGCAATTGATTGATGAGAGTCAGCACGTCTTCCTGTAGTTTATCAACACAAGTCATTCTTGTGATGTTTTTATTTTAAGAACGAAACCAAGTGGCTTCAACGACAGATTGCAAACGTGTGTGGCGGGCTCTCACAAAATGCAAACAAAAGAGCTTACAGTCCGAACGCTAAATTGTAGGCCACCAGCTGATCACGTGACGCATGCTTCCTGTGCAGGCATTGCTGTGGAGGTGCGAAGTCTGCATCACGTGACACAAAGCATACATCACGTGATCACCAGCCAATCAGCTGATCGCCTATAATTTCAGAGTTCGACCGCAGCTTCACATCACACGGCCACCTTTGACGAGCGGTTTGGCGTGACGCACGGCACCAGCTGCCTCGGATTCACCACCCGAATCAACTGCACCACCTCCGACAGCGAACTGTGACACGAGTACAACACCCTGTAGAAGTTGGCGTGTCCCGCGTAATCGGTGCACTTTTCTACCGTCTTCGGCCAGCGTTTCACGTCAGCGTGCTTGTCTCGCGTGAAGTTCATCACACACGGTTTGATCACAAGACGCTGGAATGGCGTCAACTTTGACTGTGATGCAAAGTCGATGTCACATGACTACCACATAGCAGATAACTACCGTGTCTGTGTGTTATTGGTGCGCTTTCGCTTGCTTCTATGTCAGTAAGGGTGCTGATTGGTTAGCATTGTATGATCCAATGCTGAGATACGTTTTTTAGCACATGAGCATCCAGCGAGCTTTCGTGTTTGTGATTGTCGCGCGATAATCGAAAAAAATGTGCTACGTGGGAACGTGGCGATTCAGATTGATGCTTGTTGTACCATCTTTCCTCGTCGGCGTCAATTGACAACAACCAGAGACATGAGTCAATCAGTGGCTGAAAGTTCCAAAACTCAGACTGTCTGACCACTAAAGGAACACCATTCATGAATCAGTATTCAATGACGCGTAGCTATGCGTCACTAAATACTGCTTCATGAACGCCGCTTCAACGAACGCCACCGAACCTGTTCACGTGTGGTCACCGCCGCACAGCCGCTATTCAGCGCCGTTAAACGACGTCTGCTGCTCTTCTTAACGTCCGTCTCCGTCAACTCGCCGTCCCAATACGAGCACGCATGCAGCCAAAGCTCGTTCGAGTACGAAGTCGACTCGTCCGTGACATGATTCACGAGTGTCTCGATGCCACGCATGGCCTCCAGTTTGCCGCTGCTGACGTGCACGCGACACGCGAAATGCGAGGCGAGCTGCTCGATCAGCCATTCGTGGCCGTAGCGAGCTGCGCAGTGGCAATAAAAAAACTGAACTCTTTCAAAGGTTCATCGAAAAAATATGCGGCGATTTTCATGAACGAAATGAGTAATCGGAAATCATAAGGCCAGTTCATTCTGACGTCAGTTGACGTACATCAAAGGCACGTCTGCATGGACGGTAGCAATATTGCAATGACACGACACGAGACGTACCTGCCGTTACGTGCCGTATGCGCATACGTCAGAGTGAACGGACCTATATAATTGAAGCTGCAATTGTACAGCAAGCCCACAAACACAAATCACCGACCAACCGCAGCAGAACAGGAAAACCGGTCGATTGTCGCTTCCGCTGGCACGCCATGCGGTGATCAGCTCGACGATTTCATGCAGCGCTCGCTGTCTGCTCGGAAACTCGCTCGCCTCACGGACGCAAAACGTCGAATCGAAGTACATCGTTTTGATCGGCTTATTTCTGTATAGAAGAAAATAATCGGCAAAGGCCCGTTCATACTGACGTATGTGCATGGCACGTCACGTTCATACAGACATATGAAGGTACACCAGGTCGGGAAGTCTCGCGTTATTGTATACCACCGTCATGTTTTTGCGTTTGACTTACGTCGATGTACGTCACAATACGTCAGAATGAAATGGCCTTTATTAGTTGACTGACAGAGCTGACCGGATTCGCAGCGTGATGCCTGAAAGCTGAAAATGGCGAAACGAAACAAAAACAACAGCAGAACCTCACCCACCGTCCCACCGACCTGATTGGATTTAGGAACGGCGCCCGGCGTATTTCATCGTGGCTCAATCGAAAATCGCCCGTGTATAAAACGTTGCCGTTGTCACCCTCGATCAGAAACCTTGAAAACACACAAAATGACTGACTCGCACATATTCGCGATTCGAGCAAATAGAAAAACAATGGATCTTATCGGTATGGAGCATTTTGAGATTCAGATATACGTAGAGGCTTTGGCTAAAACCGAACTAGGGGCCAGTTTTATAAGCACTTAGCAGTCCAATGGTGTTACACGACTGAATAAAATCATGAAACATCACAGCTCTGTTGTTACCGTAAACTGATTCAACAATGCCTGCTTTGCTCAGGTTTGCTCTGGAAATCTGGAAAAAAATGAAGTGCGATGTTTCATGATTTCATCAGGCAGGGGGGAGGGGCCAGTGGTGCTGCACCAATCGGACAGCTGCCCGTTGATAAAACTGGCCCTTGCTCGCCGCCTCACGCACATGACGCTGCCCGGACAGTGGCCGGCGTTCACGAGCGTCAGTGTGACTGTTGCTGTCGTTGACGATGACGGCCAATCTGAATGATCGTCGCCATTTGACGCAAGCACAACGCTGACGGGCTCGCCAACGTGCAGCGGCACAATATGCGGCCGCAGATGCTTGTAGCGGTCGTCGCACGACAGCAGATGGCAAGTGATCGAGTGCATGTACAGCTTGCGGTGTGCATGCCGCAGGACGTCAGCGAACTCTTGACCAGCCAGCCCACGCATGTGATCTGTAGAATTGTAAACTTTGTTGAATTGGGGCGGCAACCTGCCAATTCCACCATTGTGGTTTTGTGCAATATCAATTTTTTAAGTTCTGCAACTGAATTCGTGTGCAGACGTGGAAAGAAAACTAGTTTCGATTTTTATGTGGCAATTGAAAGTCGCCTAAGTGACTCGGCCCTACGTAGGGGACTTGGATCACTCTTACCAATTTTGAATTCCCGCGTAATCCATAAAACTGTTTACAAATCTATGCACGCATTGAGTTGCGGGACCAAAATAACAGATCATAAATGGACCCCGAGCAGCGTTTTTTCACCTTGGTGAGCATGCGAGAGCAGGAACACGGTGGCGCCAAAGTTGCGCCGCTCAAACTGATCGATCGCAATGGATGGATATTCCGAGATGACGCCGTTGAATGTGCTCATTGTACATATTTCTGAAAATCACACAAACTTGCGAAACAACGTGCAAAAGAAACGTCTTTCTGTAACGTATATGAGTATTTATTAAGAAGATTGTGAAGAAACACGTTCAATTGTTTTGTATTTGATCAAAAACCAAACAATAGTCCAACCAATTTTTACATAACTAATTTATACCGACAACCATAATTTACTATCAGTGTGAGTAAAACGTATAGTAAAAGTAACGTGTGTACAACCCCATTCATTTTCTCCTGTTCAATTTTCATTTTTCTTTTTCAATTTTTTCATTTTCAAAATCACGTTTTCAATCTTCTTCAAAAAAGCCAATCGTCAAAACATCTGCAGCTCATCAATCAGCTCGTGCATCGTCGGCCGCTGTTGCGGCTGATTCTGACAGCATCGCAGGCCGCAGCGGATCAGTCTGTCGAACAGCTGTCGCCTGCCGCCGCCCCACTCGTCCGTTTGCGCAGCTTTCTTGTCGCTCAACGAGCGCACGTCTTTCGCGTCGTCGTCCTGATAGGACTGCACGAATGCGGCCAGCGTTTCCGGCTTGCGCTCGGTCGAGTACGCGCGCAGTCCGGTAGCGACCTCGAACAGCACCTGAGCAATGGGCAAATTAGCTATAGCAGTCGCATCTGGAAAATATATGCAACATGACGCGAACATGACGTCATGACCAACCAATCAGCGCTGAGAACACCTCATGATTAACCAATCAGCGCTGAGAGTTGCTATGACCAACCAATCAGGTAGTTGCATATATAAGCGAGATTGACTGTAGGTGAAGTATGTTTGGTGAAACCTGTGTCACTGGTTTCGCAGAATACAGAGCAGGCTAAACTTTGAATTACAGTGAGAAGAACGAATGTATCGAGTTTGGTTGACTCAGACGCGCCATTCCACCTGAGTATGTTCTCTTGCAACTCTGATTCTTCGCGAGCTCTGCATTGTGCGAAGAAAGTGACAGGTTTAAACGAACATACGAAAACTGGCCAACATGATTGTCAAAGGCTCTTAGACATCACGCTAAAATTTTAGTCTCACGACAGTGCACTACTCGGTTTGAAACATGGTGATGAAACACAAAACGCAACGCACACACCACAAATCCGACGACACGCACGTTCCTGTGTAATTTGTAATTGGCTGTACAAGAGAACGCATTTTTTCATACTACAGAAATATACAGGGTGTTTCAGAAATAGTGGGTAGGTGTTTGACACGTTATTGCTCGAGTTGTAAGTTATGTTTTCCTGAACAACTGTCTAAAATTTCATTCTCGAGAAATAACGCGTCAAACACCTACCGACCACTTCTGAAACACCCTGTAGAACAAAGTACGCTGATTGGTTGCTGCAGTTCAGTGTAGCCTATCAGCGTGCGCGACAAGCATGTCTACATTAAAAAGAAACTTACAACGCCGAAACTGTAGACGTCCAGTTTGCTGGATAATCGCTTATTTCGAATGAATTCTGGCGGCAAATATGCGAGCGTGCCCTTAATGTGCGACGCAATCAGCGGGGTCGCGTTTTCAGGCACCTGAAAACGATTCATTTCACTGTCCCGTTTTTTAGACCAACGTTGAATCATCAGTGCTTAGCAACGTAACAATGGCATAACAATTGGCCTCAGTGTTCAGTGGTTATACAACTTACGATTCAGTGTATTCACTGATTCCGATTAAACACACGAAAAACTGGATTATTCCGTTCATACCGATTCAGAAATGCAGGCAGTCGTTACGCTTGTTCATTGTGCTGTGCGTAGTAGGCCAACGCCAACGCATGATGACACCACTAACTCTTCCAATCGCGTCTCACCTCTACATGCCCGTGTCGACTGAGCCCGAAATCGCCGATTTTCGGCTGCAAATGCTGATCGAGCAGAATGTTGGCGCTCTTGATGTCGCCGTGTATCAGCGGCTGCGTCGTGATCGTGTGCAGGAAGTTCAGGCCACGCGCCGCGTCGAGCACAATCGTGCCACGCTCCGGCCAGCTTAGTGGCGGCCATTTGTTCTGGAAACCGTCAGTCGAAGAGATATTTTGGAGAATTGATGGCAAAGCAAACACGAAACACAGATCCGACGAACGAACGAACAATGATTCACGCAATGCCGGTCACTTTTTTGGCAGAACACCGAGCTGGCGAAAAAAAACAAAAACGGATCAGAACGAAAAAAACAGATCATATTTCGCCAAAAATGGGGTGTTTGATTTCAGCCAAACCAGATACACTCGCTCTCCTCAGTGCAATTCAAACGTTCGCAAGCTCAGTGTTTGTCTCAGTGACTTGTTATACCACGACAAGTGCACGGTCTTCAAGCGTCCGCACCAGACCGATGGGTCTGTTTCACCGTGAAACTCACCCGGCATAAAATGCGGTCTTCCAGCGAGCCGCCGGCCATGAACTGATAGATCAAACACGGCTCCGGTCCGTCCAGCGAGTATCCGTAGACGGGCAGCACGTTGTCGTGTCGGTACAGCGCCATCGCCTTCAGCTCGATCAGCGACTGCTTGATGCGCTCCTTCTCTTGCATGCTCGCCTGCGAGCGCGCAACGTCCATCAGAAACAGTTCAGCGGCAGTAATTACTGACGCGTAGCTGCGCGGTCACGCTTTGCTGGGCCGCAAATAAGTGGGACGCAAACGAACGGGGCCGCTAATGGGTGTGCCGGAAATGTTGGGACGCTAGCGTGTGGGCCGGAAATAACGGGACGCAAATGAATGCACGCCATCTGCAGCAGGCCGAGTTTTTCCTGAGGTTTGTTTCGGCGCTCTGTTGTAACAGGGCACTGTCGCACAGTCGAACTCAAACAAACAGGCCCAAAATACACACACACTCGCTGGGCTGAGAGAATGTCACGTCACGTTTCACTGAAAGAAGAGATATGGAACCGGGACAAAAACGTGAAACGGGTATTGCGTGGGACTGTGGAGGAAAGTGGTTCGTTGCGGCATGAAATTCCAGTTTTCAGCAAAAGTAAACGCTCCAGCCAAAACAAACAGCGGTTACAAAAAAACCAGCGCGCCATTACATCAGTGCAGCCAGCTTTCGTGATGATTCGCTTCACGGCGACGGTGGTGTGCTTCCACTTGGCGCGGTACACGACGCCGTAGCCACCCTTGCCGACGACTGATTCACTTGCGAACTGATTTGTTGCGTCCGCCAACTCCGAGTAGCGGACGCTCATCGTGTTTTGCAGCGTTGACCGCACGGACGTCGGTGTGCCTGGATCAAGCTTTTTTTTAGGATTTGTTGTCTTTTCATTCTTTCTTCTTGGACAATAACGTTTTTAAAAAAAGCGCCAGATTTGTCGGGCGAAACTGGACAAAACTTTGCAGTATCGGCTGCACGAAGCAAGAGTAAAGCAGTCGGCGTGTTGCGTCCGGTTAAGGCTTCAATGTGTGTGCTACGTTAAAATGTGCCAACCGCTTGGCAAGAGAGCATCAACCAAAAAAACAGTTTTTTAAAGAAAAAACAACAACGCAACGCACTGGACACAATACTTGATGACGGCACGTCAGTCGAATTCGATGCAACGCTCGGGCGGGCCTGCAAAAGGTGGACAAAGATCTAAGCTTTTTATCGACTCCTCAAGTTTTTCGAATTGAGATCATTGCTACATCCGCGACTCGATGTGGCTTGGGGGGGGGGCGCTGCAAATACAAATTTAAAAAAATAACAAAAAAACAACATTTCGGCGGCCTGCCTGCAGAGGACTCGGCGTCTGCGGCGGTGGCGGGCCCGCTGTTTGCGGATCCCTGTTGCTCTCGCTCACATCCTCCAATGGCGTTGCTTTACCATCACTGAGATTCGTCAGTGAACTGCAGCCGGTCGTTGACACGTCATGCTCAAACGACGCTTGCACTTTCTCGACGATATCAACGTACGAAGGCAGCACTGAAATCGGCCGTGAAAATGGCGCAGTTTTTGAATTGGAAATAAAAACTTTTTAGAGCAATTGCAAGCTTGTAGCATTTACACAGTTATGTTGGTTTAAAAAGCCGGTCACTTTTTTTCGTGGATGTAGGAGGCCGAGGCATGCGAATCTTTGAAAAGAACGACAGTAACGGGTTTGGTCGAAATCAAACACCCCATTTGTGGCTGAATATGTTTTCCTGCAATTCCGACCTCGTCTTTTCTTCTTTCGCTAGCTCTTGATTTTACGAAAAAAATGACAGATTCACACAAACATACTTGGAATTACACCACAAATAGCAATGTCTTCAGCGTAGTAAGTGAGTGAGTGACGGATTTTAAAAAAAGCGTTCTTCGATTTTTTTCAATCGCAATTTGCTTAGCCAGATCGAAGGTCGCTTGCACAATGTAAGAAATACCGTTGTCTTTGATGAGATGCATGGCGCGATGATGCTTCAACGTTGACAGCACCAGATACAGGTGACTCGTCGAATAGCCGCGCGCCGACCAAACTCGGAACACCTTGGCACATAAAAAACTGGGGATAGCACGTAAAAGAAAGGAACCGTTTTTTTCACAAAAATAAACCGGTTTTTTCACAAAACCGGTTCCTTTTCACGCCAAAAATAAAAAAACCGGTTTTTTCCATCCCTGGAAAAAAACAAACGTTCAAATCGTTTTCAATACGTTCTGAATATAAACAGGGTGTGCCCAAAAGCTCACCTTTTGTTTGCCTAAACTCTTCAACCGCTTTACAATTTCGTTCAAATTTGAAACTTACATACGCAGAGGTTTTAACTTGGACCTGTGGAAAATTTCAGCGTGATCAAACAGAAAGTGCTTGTTAAACACTGAAAAAGAAAAAAATCAGAAAACCAAAACTTGGTGGTTGCAGAAAGCACAGCAGCCATTCACTGAAAGTAGCTGCCTCAATTAAGCCGTGTGTACGTTCGTTTATGCCAGATTCGAATTATAAATGCGGCAGAGCACATTGAGCACTCACCTCAGCAGTTGCACTCGTGTTGCGCGCAGGCGCCTGGCGGCACAGCTCAACGTCGGCGGCTGGCATGCTCAGAAAGGCAGCTGAAACACAACACACTGTTGTTTGTTCTCATCTGGTCTGCGACTCACTGCGCATGCGTAGAGATAGAAATGTGGTGCAGTGCAAAGTGTACACTGGTGAAGTGTATCCCTCCCGAGGGCTTTGGACAGTCACTAGGGTCATTTTCAATTTTTTTTTATATATTTGAAGCACGCCCCCCACCGATTCCGGAAACACGAAGTACCAAAC
The DNA here is from genome assembly GCA_030248135.1 of Theristus sp. LFF4_11. Lineage (NCBI taxonomy): Eukaryota > Metazoa > Nematoda > Chromadorea > Monhysterida > Xyalidae > Theristus > Theristus sp. LFF4_11. The sequence goes on along the minus strand of JASANC010001741.1, from coordinate 6,522 downwards.
TCCAGTGGGATTGGGGAATGGACGGCTCACCATCCCGTGGAACCAATACCCTCGCCACGTGAGGGGGACAGCCTCTAAGCCCCGCTCTGTCCTGGGGGCACCAGTGATCTTAGCCCGATTTCGGTTTCGGTGGCCTGCGGTCGCTATATCCCCGCAGGGCAGCGAATCCGAAAGCTTTAGTTGAAAACGAGTGTAGTTATTAGAGTAGAGAGCTACACTGGCGGCAGTTTGTCATCCTCCGTGGGGGATCGAACCCGTCACCTTCTGAGTTGAAGGCGAACGTGCTAACCACCGAGCCACGGAGGCGACAATTTCAACAGCCGCATAAACTGTGAAACTAAAGGCGCATTCACGTTGCAGTAGTTAGTGCCCGCGTACGCGTAGCTATGTTTTAACACAGCTGTGCGGTCACTCTGAATACTGCAACGTGAAGTCGACCTAATTTTCACGTCTGCAAATGCGCTGTTGAGTAGCGCAGAACTAAACGAAACCTCAATACAACTGATCACACAACTTTCACCAACCGAGCGTTTCCCACGCCTCTCCAACATCAAGCATCGAGCACAATTGGCGTTGAACTTCAAAATCGAGTTCAAAAATAAAAACATGGCGCCGATCATCGATCTTTTTGTCGGTGTCATCAGAATCAGTGGCCTTTGCCAATGCTGAAGTTGGTTGCGGCTCATTCACTGACGACGACATATTGGATGGAAAGTTTCAGTCAGAAGAAACGCGCAGCGACAGCGATACTCAGACTGCAATTGAAAAAGATCAATTTTATCGAGTTTTTTTTTGAACTTTTCAAGTCTTTTTTAAATCGGGATTTTTTTAATAAATTAAAAAACGAATTTTGGCAATCAAAATTGTACTTTCATCTTTCATCCAGTACCGAAGGCGAAAGCAAATGCCGATTTTTTCAATTCAAAAAACTTTCCTCTATGCTCTGAATGAAAACCTCAAGTGCAAGTGTGTGTCCATGGGCTGTAGGTCGATCCGGTACCGGTCGATCCGGTACGGTCGATCCGGTACCGGTCGATCCGGTACCGGTCGATCCGGTACCTGGCAATTTTCTAGGGCGGTCGATCCGGTACCGGTCGATCCGGTACTCGGTCGATCCGGTACCAATTGAAATTTTCAGCTGTTTTACGGGTTTTTAGCGTTCAATTCGTTGTGTTTTCGATTTTTCTTTGGTTTCGGTGATTGCGAAACATTTATGCAGCACGGAAAGACATGAAACCGAACACGATTGTTGGACGACGACGACTTGCGACTAGGGTTGTTAAACAAAAATGAAAATTTTTTTTAAAAAAAAAGTGATTAAAAAAAAATGCCGATTTTTTTTTAAAAAAAAATTCGAAAAATTTTCCTCTAATATGCTCTGAAAACCTCAATTTTGGCAAAATTTTTCGAAAGTTCAACAAAAATTTTCTTTGATTATACCTCGTAAAACCTTTAGCAGTCGATTTTGGGCCGTTTTACCGACTGATTTTAGGCTACGACAACATCTGCGATGAAGTTTTTGAGCGTCCCAAAGCTTGGCCTACCATTTCCGATGCAGATAAGGTGACGATTCGCCTCGCAGAGCGTCCGATTGTGCTCGCTGCTCCGTTTGCAAGCGCTACGTTGTCTGGTTGCTTGCTGCTTCGTGTCGTGTCGTCGCAACACCATCAGAAGAATTGATCGAATTTCAAGGCGGTATGTTTGTCTTCACTTTAGCATTAGTTTAGCTGGGGACAATTAGTGACGTTTTGGAGGTCAAAACACAAGAAGAGGCATGGTGACGGTTTGGAAAAGGGGTAATTGAGGTCACCAAAACAAAATCTGCAAAGTTCCGTCATATGGGAGTCATTCGGGAGGCGCTTGCATATCATATGTGGTTCTTCGGACTCCCTGATTGATTTAGGACAACTTTGATTTTTAAAATTTTTTAAAAAAAAATTTTTTTTTTTTAAACAAAAATGACGATTTTTGTTTTTTTTAACAACCCTACTTGCGACACTTTGTTGGTTTTGGTAATCGTAATCTGATTCTGAAAAAAGCAAAACAAGTGTACCATATGTTTTTTTTATTTTCTGAACTATTTTCCAGAAGAATAAAGCTCCAAGACGGTGAAAATTTGCAAAATTACCAACTCAGCAAGAAAAGGAGAACAAAATAAAAATATGAAGACTGATTCGGTTCTCTTTTGGAGTTGAGGAAAAATGTCTGTTGTTTTTATTTTCATATTTCCCGCGAAAAAACCTGCGGTAAAATGTTTCAGACATCAGATAAAATGAGAGAAACGAAGAAAAATGGAAAACAAATCAGAAACAAATTGAATTGAATGCTAAAACAGCTGAAAATTTCAATTGGTACCGGATCGACCGAGTACCGGATCGACCGGTACCGGATCGACCGCCCTAGAAAATTGCCAGGTACCGGATCGACCGGTACCGGATCGACCGGTACCGGATCGACCGTACCGGATCGACCGGTACCGGATCGACCGCATGCCGTGTCCATGTCACACAGCTCTTTTTATCTCGCGTTTTTCTGTGTGCTCTTGTGGCTTTTGTGTTCAGGGCATTCTTTTTGTTAACTAGCACTGTTACTTGCTTGCTGTTGCTCATCACTTGCTGTTAGCTGTATTTGGGATGACACAGGAAAAAGTGAAGAGCCCATGAACAAAAAAATAACAAAAAAAAGAAAAAAAAGAAAAAAAGAAGAAAAAAACAGTGAAAGAAAAACTGTGATGATGAAAAGAAAAGCAACTGTGCCGTGTTTGTTTTGCTTTCTCTTGCTTAATTTAATCGTGCCTGAATGTCAATCGTGGCCGTTGTGCGCTGTCTGATGTTGTCGGTTCGTGATCGCGCTATTTTATTTGTTTCTTCTCTCAAGCTTCAATTGTGTTTGCGCGTTTTTTATCATTCATTGTTTCTGACTGTCGACGGTTGGTTTTATTTTGTGGATTTTGTTTCTTTGTGTGAATACCCGGGCAGTCATCTGCCCATTCGTTTGCATCGACTTTTTGCTTGCTTTCATTCATGCATTCACCAATTTCATCAATAATCTTGTGTTTGTTTCTTTAGGTTTTTTTTGTGACATCAATTGTGTTTGTTTTGCACAATGGAAGTTTTGTGAATGTGTTGATATGAACTGGCCGTGAGGCTTACAAATAAACTTGATCTTGATCTCAATTTTTGCACAATTTTTCGAAAGTTCAACAAAAATTTTCCATGATATTACCTCGTAAAACCTTTGGCAGTCGATTTTGGACCGTTTTACCGACTGATTTCAGGCTTCAACAACATCTGCGATGAAGTTTTTGAGCGTCCCAAAGGTTGGCTTGCCATTTCCAATGCAGATAAGGTGACGATTCGCCTCGCAATCTGAATTTTAGCGTCCGAGCTGCTCCGTTTGCAAGCGTTACGTTGTCTGGTTGCTGTTTCGTGTCCTGCCGTCGCGATATCATCAGAAGAATTTGATCGAATTTCAAGCAGGTATGTTTGTCTTCACTTTAGCTGGGGACAATTAGTGACGTTTTGGGGTCAAAACACAAGAAGAGGTATGGTAACGGTTTGGAAAAAGGGTAAATGAGGTCACCGAAACAAAATCTGGAAAGTTCCGCCACACGGGAGTCATTCGGGATCGGGATTAATTTGGGCACTTTAAATTGCGGTGCTAATTTCGTTTGAGGAGAGACGCAATATCATCAGTATCCAACTATCAATGTCATTTTCGCCGTTGCATGCGTCGTCGCAGTTGCGTCATCACTCGCCGGAGCCGATGAGCCTCGGGTCTCCGTCGTCCCCGGCTGGCTCAGGATTGTTGAAGCCACAACACTTGCCTTCACATGGTTTCTTTACGTCCGGTCATACATCTGGTAAGCAAGTTAGTAAGTAAAATACTGCACCGTGTTTTTAGACAGTTTAAAGAAAATTTTTTTTTTAAAAAAAAAGTGATTAAAAAAAAGTGCCGATTTTTTTTAAAAAAAAAATTCGAAAAATTTTCCTCTAATATGCTCTGAAAACCTCAATTTTGGCAAAATTTTTCGAAAGTTCAACAAAAATTTTCTTTGATTATACCTCGTAAAACCTTTAGCAGTCGATTTTGGGCCGTTTTACCGACTGATTTTAGGCTACGACAACATCTGCGATGAAGTTTTTGAGCGTCCCAAAGCTTGGCCTACCATTTCCGATGCAGATAAGGTGACGATTCGCCTCGCAGAGCGTCCGATTGTGCTCGCTGCTCCGTTTGCAAGCGCTACGTTGTCTGGTTGCTTGCTGCTTCGTGTCGTGTCGTCGCAACACCATCAGAAGAATTGATCGAATTTCAAGGCGGTATGTTTGTCTTCACTTTAGCATTAGTTTAGCTGGGGACAATTAGTGACGTTTTGGAGGTCAAAACACAAGAAGAGGCATGGTGACGGTTTGGAAAAGGGGTAATTGAGGTCACCAAAACAAAATCTGCAAAGTTCCGTCATATGGGAGTCATTCGGGAGGCGCTTGCATATCATATGTGGTTCTTCGGACTCCCTGATTGATTTAGGACAACTTTGATTTTTAAAATTTTTAAAAAAAAAATTTTTTTTTTTTTAAACAAAAATGACGATTTTTGTTTTTTTTAACAACCCTACTTGCGACACTTTGTTGGTTTTGGTAATCGTAATCTGATTCTGAAAAAAGCAAAACAAGTGTACCATATGTTTTTTTTATTTTCTGAACTATTTTCCAGAAGAATAAAGCTCCAAGACGGTGAAAATTTGCAAAATTACCAACTCAGCAAGAAAAGGAGAACAAAATAAAAATATGAAGACTGATTCGGTTCTCTTTTGGAGTTGAGGAAAAATGTCTGTTGTTTTTATTTTCATATTTCCCGCGAAAAAACCTGCGGTAAAAATAAAATGTTTCAGACATCAGATAAAATGAGAGAAACGAAGAAAAATGGAAAACAAATCAGAAACAAATTGAATTGAATGCTAAAACAGCTGAAAATTTCAATTGGTACCGGATCGACCGAGTACCGGATCGACCGGTACCGGATCGACCGCCCTAGAAAATTGCCAGGTACCGGATCGACCGGTACCGGATCGACCGGTACCGGATCGACCGTACCGGATCGACCGGTACCGGATCGACCGCATGCCGTGTCCATGTCACACAGCTCTTTTTATCTCGCGTTTTTCTGTGTGCTCTTGTGGCTTTTGTGTTCAGGGCATTCTTTTTGTTAACTAGCACTGTTACTTGCTTGCTGTTGCTCATCACTTGCTGTTAGCTGTATTTGGGATGACACAGGAAAAAGTGAAGAGCCCATGAACAAAAAAATAACAAAAAAAAGAAAAAAAAAGAAAAAAAAAGAAAAAAACAGTGAAAGAAAAACTGTGATGATGAAAAGAAAAGCAACTGTGCCGTGTTTGTTTTGCTTTCTCTTGCTTAATTTAATCGTGCCTGAATGTCAATCGTGGCCGTTGTGCGCTGTCTGATGTTGTCGGTTCGTGATCGCGCTATTTTATTTGTTTCTTCTCTCAAGCTTCAATTGTGTTTGCGCGTTTTTTATCATTCATTGTTTCTGACTGTCGACGGTTGGTTTTATTTTGTGGATTTTGTTTCTTTGTGTGAATACCCGGGCAGTCATCTGCCCATTCGTTTGCATCGACTTTTTGCTTGCTTTCATTCATGCATTCACCAATTTCATCAATAATCTTGTGTTTGTTTCTTTAGGTTTTTTTTGTGACATCAATTGTGTTTGTTTTGCACAATGGAAGTTTTGTGAATGTGTTGATATGAACTGGCCGTGAGGCTTACAAATAAACTTGATCTTGATCTCAATTTTTGCACAATTTTTCGAAAGTTCAACAAAAATTTTCCATGATATTACCTCGTAAAACCTTTGGCAGTCGATTTTGGACCGTTTTACCGACTGATTTCAGGCTTCAACAACATCTGCGATGAAGTTTTTGAGCGTCCCAAAGGTTGGCTTGCCATTTCCAATGCAGATAAGGTGACGATTCGCCTCGCAATCTGAATTTTAGCGTCCGAGCTGCTCCGTTTGCAAGCGTTACGTTGTCTGGTTGCTGTTTCGTGTCCTGCCGTCGCGATATCATCAGAAGAATTTGATCGAATTTCAAGCAGGTATGTTTGTCTTCACTTTAGCTGGGGACAATTAGTGACGTTTTGGGGTCAAAACACAAGAAGAGGTATGGTAACGGTTTGGAAAAAGGGTAAATGAGGTCACCGAAACAAAATCTGGAAAGTTCCGCCACACGGGAGTCATTCGGGATCGGGATTAATTTGGGCACTTTAAATTGCGGTGCTAATTTCGTTTGAGGAGAGACGCAATATCATCAGTATCCAACTATCAATGTCATTTTCGCCGTTGCATGCGTCGTCGCAGTTGCGTCATCACTCGCCGGAGCCGATGAGCCTCGGGTCTCCGTCGTCCCCGGCTGGCTCAGGATTGTTGAAGCCACAACACTTGCCTTCACATGGTTTCTTTACGTCCGGTCATACATCTGGTAAGCAAGTTAGTAAGTAAAATACTGCA
>JASANC010001740.1:0-16578 GCA_030248135.1 Theristus sp. LFF4_11 | reverse complement strand
CGCGTCACTAAAACACTGCTTCATGAATGCCAGCATTCATGAGAGTCGCCTTCACGCAATCGCCGAAAGAAAAATCTATAAAAAATTGGGGTTTCTTCCGATGATTTCGTCGTCGTTCGATTTTGACGACTGGGGCACACAAAAAACTAAAAAAATGAATGGTAAAAAAAAGAAATTGAAGAATTAAAAAAATGATTTTTTGCAGGAAGGTGACGAGCCGATATTGAAGCATTTGACCGACGTCACGTTGACGCTATTGAAAGACCCAATGGTACGTTTCTGATGGATGTTTGCTTGTTCGAATCGACTGAAATTCGGCGTTAAGATGAACCAGAAAGTACAAGTAATCCAGAACGCTCGTTTCATTTGCGTTCATGTGAACTGTGGCCATGTGGGCGATGTTCAATGATAAATAAATAAAAAAACTGTTGTCTGTTGTTGTCCAGTGGTGCACAGCAGTCCGGCCACGGCCAGAATCAAGTCTTGATAAATAAATTGAATCACGTTTTCAACTGAATGTAAACATGTCGTAATAAATTGTCGTTCTTTTCTCATTTCGGACAAAATTCTTTGCTTGTCCAGAAATTCCGTCTCGATTTCCATTTCTCGTCGAACGAATTCTTCACGAACACGGTGCTGACGAAGGAATATGGAATGACGTGTGTGCCGACTGAGGAGGATCCGTTCGAGTTCGACGGACCGGAGATCGTCTCGTGCGCCGGGTTCGTGCGTGTTTGTCGGTTTTTTTTGTGTTCATTTTTTTCTAGAAATTTATCTGATAGTTGAAATTTTCGCCTCACCTTTAACCAATAAAAATTTTAGCCTGCAATTTTGTATTGACGGTTTATTTTGATCACTCTGTATTATTCAGGCTGCAGTATGAGCAGCGCGGTATTCATTCCGATGAAGCTACCGTGTGTAACCCTAAAATATATCCAACCAACTGCCTGATTGGTTCGTGATTGGTCACGTGCATGCATGGCGTTCTGTCGGGCAACCTCCACAGCAGTGCCTGCACAGAATGCTTGCCTCTCAACCAACCCCACAGTTGGATATATTATAAAAGTTGCACTGTAACCCTGTTAAAATTCGCCAACAAACCACAAATCTCAGCTCTCTCTCTCTAAACCGCGCCCGATTTCTTTTCCAGCTGCAAAATCGACTGGAAACCCGGCAAGAACGTGACGGTGAAGCTCATCAAAAAGAAGCAGAAGCACAAGAACAAGGCGCAGACGAGATTCGTCACAAAGGAAGTCAAGGCAGACAGTTTCTTCAATTTCTTCGATCCGCCCGCACACGAGACGACGAACTCGGAGAGCATGGTGGGGTTTTTTCAAATATTTTTTTTAAATTTATCAGTAATACTGTACCCGTCGATACCCCTACGCCTACCCCCCTCCTGACCGGTTTCAGAAAATCCGATAGCAGTTTGGTGCATATGGGTGAATGGGTAAAATTGCATAGTGTAGTGGCCAACGGGGCGTACTGTGACTAAAACAGTGGAGAAACAAACAAACAACGAAACCGCAAAACCGTACACTGCTCTATCGCAATCGCGCAGGACGAGGAGACACGCATGCTGTTGCACTCTGATTTCGAGATCGGCCAGGCGTTTCGCGACACGCTGATCCCGCGCGCCGTGCTGTGCTACACGGGCGAGGCGGTGGAGGTGGACGAATCGATCGATGACGACTTCGATGTCAGTTTTGTCTTGCTAGTTTCGCCATCATTTTTTCTATTGGGTAATCCGCTTGTTTCTGCTTGTTGTTGGTTGTTGTTGTTTTTGCGGCTGGCGAGTGTTGCTGTGTCAGCTTGGTTGGCGTTGCGCCGAGAGCTGCATGATGGTATGGCCTATTTTTTTAAACGTGTCCCACTGAAATGACGTCATGTGCCACAAAACATGCGCTTGTCGTTCACAGCAAACCAGACTATCCGTTTAGCCGATTTCTTCCCTAAACAAATGGTGAATGTCGAATCAGTCACACCAAACTGACATTTTAGTGCCTGTACTTTGACAAACGGGCGTTTTTAAATAAAATGACGTCACGTTAGTCCGGACACGTTTGAATAAAATCACAATAGTCACATTGCTGCTTTTCCTGCGACATATGGTGCGCGTTTGTAGCGTCCGCTGTGAGGCGGCGGATGCAAGTGCACCTGCCGGGATGCCAAGAAGCTCAGCTTCCACAACATCACCCCCTGTCTTTTGCTTGGTTTAATAGAAACATATCACTGATGACGCCCCCATCCCCATCCCTATTCTCCATTATGGCCATAACTGGAAAGACATCACGTTTTATACATACTATTCGGTTGATTTGATTGTGGTGATGAATACGAGAAATGGACAGCCGAAACAAGTACAAGGCATTGCTTTGTGTTGTTTTCTAGGAGGACTTGGACGAAGAAGACGACGACGACGAAGACGATGAGGACTAGGCCGTAGAACAAATGAATCGCGTTATTTTTTTGTCCGGGTGTTCCGCTGAAACTTTTCATTTTTTATTGAATCACAAAATCCATCGAATTTTGACGCGCGTCTCGTCACTGTAGCAACACGGCCGATTTGTTTTTCGGTACGTTTTCGATTCTGATGGTTGTTTTTGACGTTGGAATTCGACAATTTATGCTGCTTTTGCCGATTTCAGAGTTGCACTAGATTACAGTTTTTTTCTGTTGCATTTTTTGCCGTCTGGCCTGCACAGATACCAGCGCGCATCAATTCGCGTTTCGAAACTTGTTGCGTTCTCAGCAAACATCAAAAACTGCAAAAATCGCAGCAAAAAAGCGCGAACTGCGCCAGTTTTCCGCTCGCTTTTATGTCAGCCCGTCTGTTATGTTATTTGTTGTTGATGTTTTGTTTGTTTACAAACTGAAAGGGTGACTTTTTTTGTCTCCGCAGCGGCTGATTCAATTGGTTGACTAGCCGATACAAGTATAGAAAACACAAAGTTAACGGAAGGGGATGGATAATTTTTAGTCGTGAAAACGAGAACTCATGTCAGTCTCGTTTTTTTCACAAAAGTACAAACAAAGTCAATAGATTTTTTCTAATTTCAGTTTTCTGTCACGGATGTCAGAAGGAGACAGCGCTACCCTAAAACAAAAAAATACGATAAACCAACTGTGTCCAGATTCGTTTTTCATCTCACATTTTACCGTTTCTTTGTTCGTGCGTCCAACCTCACGCAGTTGATATCGTAGTTTCTGTATTATTAAACTTCAAAATTTTCATCATCTCGATGTTTCTGTTAGTCGTCACGAAGACTATTTTTGGGTAACGTTTTGTCAAAATTACCTGGTGGTTTGCCATCTAAGCTAAGCGAAATTTCGTTTCGCGTTTTTTTGTTCCAGTTTTCTTTGTGAATGAATTGCTTTTGTCACTTGGAGAAAAACATTTTATGACGATTGTCTGTTTGGTTAGAAAGAAAATCGGTCATTTGACGCACGTGACGTCATTTGTAGCTGACAGGTTCCAGGAGACAGACTATATTTTGCCTTTCCACGTTGTTCGTTCACAGTATGTGAGGGTAGAAAGTTGACATAAAAACTCCAATCCACTTTTGGTTACTTTGTGCAAGTGTCTTGTTCTATGGCGTTTGCTGTGGTTGGTGCGTTGGTCCGTTTGTTGTTTTCTTTGTGTTTTTTCAGTGTTTGTTTGTTGTTGCTGTTGTTTTCGTGTGACTGAGTCAGTTTACGTTAAATGCCGGTTAACCATGTTTTTCAATGGGTCATTTTACATTTTTGCGAACACTTTGATGTGTTTTTTTTCATTTGAAATCTGGTTATTTTCTTTGTCGATGATGGGAAAACGGTTATTTTGTTGTTTTTTTTTATTAGCACCACGTAATCAGGCTTTCCGATTCAAGTTTTTTCATTATCTGGATTGATGTTTTTTTATTCATCTGCAGACCAATTTTAAGTGATTTTGCCCGGTTGAACTCTGTTTTTGACATTATTTTCTTAACAGTTTGTTTTTCAGGTAAAAATTATATTATAAGTAAAAATGGCGGCATTATCAAAAAATGTATTTAAAGATTCTATCAAGCTGCAGTTTCTGTTCAAGTGTTCAAGTTTTTCGACATCCAGTCTAAATTTTGAGCATATTTTGAGCACACCAATAAACGCCAAGTTTTGGGGTACTTGATTTTATGATTTCGTCCTTGACGGTGATAAATCGTGGGATATTAAGCGGTTGGAGTTTTGCGAAATTTGATGTTTCCACACTTTGATATTTTCTTGATAAGATGTTTGTTCTTTTGAAATTAGAGAAACGTGTTTCATTTTCTTTTCCTTTGACCACGTTTTTTTCGTAATCACTCGTATTTGGCTCCGAATTTTGCTCGAATCATTCAGTTTCTCAAATCTGCGGTTATTTTGAAATTTGTGATGAATAAAAATTCGGTGAGAGACTTCGTCGGAGAGGGTTTTTGGGTAGAAAAGGTGCGATTTGAATTCAGACGAGAACAACGTCTGTTATCTGACGTATTATGTGAACGTTTTTTGGCCTATTCCCATTCCGCGCATCCCAACTGGCTGGCCAAACGCAAGTTTTGAATGTGATCAGCTGATTTGCCCACTGGTTGTCAATCAATCGCCCCGATTGGTTTATTTGCTTGTTGTTGGTTGATTTTGCGGCTGCCGAGTGTTACAACTCGGACCAGCTCGGCGTTGTTACGCCAAGAGTTGCATGGCAGTCATATTGGCTGCGTTTCCTGGTGCAGACATATGGGTCCGTGGCAAATGGTGCGCGTTTAGCACCGCTGGGAGGCGGGGTACTATGGAGCTTCCGGTAAAGGCGCGCGTTATTTTTGTTGTTGTTGTTGGGATTTTTAGGCGATGTTTTTAGCCAGGGCTAACCCAGAGAAGCGTACAGAACGCCACTGAGTAGGGCGCCCATCGAGTTTTCTCAGTCATTAAGTGCCTATACACCCCTCGGCGGGGCTCGATCCCCCGAGCGCACAGACGAGGGTGACTCCCATCACTCCCAGAGCGTTATCACTCCCAAAATGTTCGGATTCGGTATTGTAACACTCGGGTTTATTTGGACGCGCTAACCCGGATTGTATAGTTAATCACCGTCGAAAATAGGATACTTTGTTTTAGTGCACTTTTTTAGTCGGCTTTAGTTCTGCTCAGTGTGCGAGACACGTTGCGGTGTACCGTGCTCCGAGTGTCGTGGTTTTCCGCAACACAGCACACCACACGCGCGATGGCATCCCGCAACCGGTTGATTGGTATCAATTCAGCTCAGCATTTGACTATTTTTTTATCACAAAAACATGTGGATATGTTTTCAAGAGTCCTCAAAATAATCACCGGTAAACTGCCGCAAATTCGCGCAACCCCGCCAATGTGGATCCCACCGAATCACTTCCGTCAGCGACTGGCGCAAACATTCCAGGACACCCTGTAAGTTGGAAAAACTTCTTTTCGCTCAGGCTTAGTTTAGATGCGTCAAGTTTTTTCACAAACACGCTGATTGGTTGCTTTTCTCATCATACGAATTGCTTGGCTATTTTAGCGTATTCAGGTCACAAAACGTCAGCCAGCCAAGCGCGTGCGCCGGTGTGTAAGGCCATTTGTCCAAACACAACGATACCGATCGAGAACACCGTCCTGCTGACTGGCGGGGCATTTTGGCGAATCAGCGAATCAATCCATCCATCCATTAATTCCGCAAAAAAGCAGAAAACTCCGATCAATGCTGTATGAACGTCCTGCGGTACGGAGCGGTGACGCAATGCAAAATTCCAAATAGCCCCCGGCCAATCAGCGCGGTGGTGCGTGTTTCGGACTGACGTGCACGTGCGCGCCGCAGACGGCCGGCAGCAGCTCTGCCGCCGTGCACCGCTGTAGCGCGCGTCCGTCGCACAGCGGCACACAGACGGGCGGCATGCGCCGTCGTTGGCAGCAGTCCACTGCCGCACGTCGTGTGTCCGAAGCGCAGTACAACCAGGTGGTGGTGTGCTGAGCGCACGACTGAACGGCTGCGGAGTGGAGCTGCACGGTGTGAAACGTTCAGTCAGTCAGTTTTATTCTGCAGCGCACGGCATGATACCAGAGAAGTGTAAGACACCATGAGTGGGCAAGCCAAACGTTCGCGGTTGTAGAGGTGACATTTTGATTGGTTTGAGTTTTTTTTTTGCGAAATCGTGTCGCTGTTTATTTTGCTGTTGACTCGCTGTCTGACGTGCATCTCGCACGTGGAATAGAATTGTAGATGTAGAATAGAAAAGTTCTCACAGTCAAACTCGAAATTATATAGGGAGTCAGCTGATTGGTTGGTGTGGTCACGTGACGCATGTTTTCTGTGCAAGAAGACAGACGACGCTCCACCCACAGCAATGCCTGGTACAGAAAGCATGCATCACGTGACCTGACCACCAACCGATCAGCTGATTCCCTGAATTCAAATGCGCTGCAGCTTGACTCTGAGGAAAATACCACCAACTTGCTCCTCGGTCACGTTGTATCGACACAACTGCCGCGCACATGCACCTTCTGAATCAGGCAACAGTGTTTCACAGCAGGTTCGCAATCGAAACTGGTCGGTCGTTCGACAGCTACACGGGCACATCCGATTGAACACTTTCGGCTTCGATTTGCACTTGCCTTCTGGCGCCTTGAATTCAATGACATCTCAGGATGTGAGCGCATTTTTAGTTTTTCCTAGTTTTTGTAAAGAATAGTCCGCTGAATCTTGGAGGCGTGTTTTTGCAAACCGAAAATCGTCCGCATTGTTTTTTAAATTCATTATTTTGTATTTTGATTATTATTATTATTATTATTATGAATTTGAATTATGAATTTTGTTTGCAAAAGCGCCGCTTGCCGACAAACGGCAATAAAAACAACCGCATCGAAGCGCTGAGTTCGAAAATCACATTTGTTTTGTTTTACCTTAGTCTCATCTGATACCCCAAAAATGACTCGAAACCGATTTCCTTGAAACTAATTTTGGGCTGTTCAACTGACACGAACTGCTTACATTAAACTAAAAACCGGACAACAACGTGTAACAACGAACATCAGGATTGTCGTGCGGTCATAAAATTTTAGCGGTCATTTTAAAAATTCTTTTGAGACTTTCACTCACCAACCGATGACACCATGATCGCTCGTGGGGACACTCCGCACTCAAATGCGCCCCTGTGACTCCTGATTTTCCCACGCTCCTTTCCCACGGTCTAGGTCGTGCATTTCTGGCTCCTTCATCTTTCTCAACGGATATTAGCAGGACAAACGTTGCTGACACCAAGGGAAATATTCGGGGTAGCATTTTATTCGTCGTGTAATTTTGACTTTTTAAAGTTGATAATCGAGTTGTTGTTTTAAAAAGAGCAAGTTAATGAAGACGACACTCATTATTGCATCAGTGGCAATGTCGAGATTGACTATTCTGTGTTCTTAAAATTCTTGAATTCTTAATTCTTTTAAATTCTTAAAATTGACGATTCTTAAAAACTGACGCAAAACACATTCACTGTTTTTGTTATTTCTCATTTGTTGAACGAAAATTTTTACTTTCGATATACGTAGATCGTTTTACCCGCTGGGTCACAAATCCGCCTTCGCACGCGTCATAATAATACAGTTTTTCAGCAGTTTTATACTGTCGGGGAAAAGTTTTGATGTTGATACATGGTAATTTGTCTGCAAAATTTGATGTGAGTATTTTAAATTCAAGTTTGTGTATTGTGTTAGTGCATCTTAGGTGTTTTGGGTGTGCGCTTGTCGGTTTATTGTTCGATTTCAATGTCACGCACATTTTCACGCCATTTCAGCACGTCTTTCGCGCAGTTTTGCAATCATTTGGGGCATTTAAAAATTTGGGGCGCCTTTTTTGCGCTATAGTCCCGAAGAAAATTAAACTAAACAACACTTTTGCTTGTTTTTCTAATAAACCAACGAGATACTGATTTTTTTAAATGTTTTTAAAGATCACAATTTGGAAACGCAATACAAATTGGTCCCACTGAGAATGTCAGAAATCGTGTGGCTAATAAAACAAGCTTATTGAAATTTCAAACGCTTTTTATTTGCGATATCAGTTGACCCGTGCGTTGCCGTCCGTGTGAAAATTAAAAACTGAAACAGGCTCAAGAATTCAATGAGAAAATCATTTTATTGCTTGTTCCAGCCGCGGGTGACTGACTGAACAAATATGAGCAGTTTATTTGCTCATTTTCAGATTGACTCAATATACTGTGCCAGTGCATTATGGTGTTAAAGTAAATATAAAGAAGACAACAGTGGGTTTTAATAAAATCCCATAAAAATCCGCTATGAGAAAGTGTCCCCTGCGTGCGCGCAGATCAGCGCTCCTGTTTGCTTTTTTGTGTTGTAAAATGCGCTAGGAATGGCTGCAAGGTTGTGTGACGCACAATTTTTGAGGTGAACGTTTTTTCCGTGTTTTGTTAAAAAGTTCTTTAAAGTTTTCAAGTTTTGACCGGCAAAAAAGAGTCAAGGCTTTGACTGTGTGATGACTGCTTTGCCCCTGAAGATCTTTTTCACACATCTTATTTAACGAAAACAATTATCATATGCAGAACAAAGTGTGCACCAAAGAAAATTCACGCGTCCCTACAAAGTCAAGAATAGTCGAAGCTTATTCTGTGTAGTAATTAGACACTCAAATGTCTGAAGCATTCAATTCGACCATTGAAGACGAAGAAATCGAACGTGAAGACAAGAGAAAATCTTGACAATTTTCAAGTACTACATGACACATGTACATACAATGTGAAGCCTCAGAATCCACTTTGCAGATGTCTGCTGCAAATAAACTGCTCTGTTAACATGGATAAAAAAAGCTTTCGCACTTCAAAACGAGCCGAACCGAAAACGAAAAATATATGATGATTTACAGCAAATCTCTTCTCGCCACGCGTACCCACACACCATTACATGTAATTTTTAGCGATAACAAGTGCCGCTGCTGCTGCCTTGCAATAAGCGTAAATAGCATAACTACCGTACTTAAGGGTGTCTAGTCTTCGAAAGTCGAAAGCACTTTCTTATAAGGAGTGAAAACCGGGGCGAATAGAGTCCTTAAAATATGAAAATATACATCTTACACAAGCCGCAAAACCCTTAGAATTCCATTTTCTAGTGCCCGCATCTGCCACTGGACGCTTCATAGCACCAGTGTCTAAATCGACCTATCACTGGGGTTCATGTCGTGTTAAAATTGTCTTTCAAGTGGTTCTTTTCAGCGATTTTCGCTTGTGTTTTTCGTCCACCCCACCCATTACTAGATGGTCTCGTTTTGTATTATTTCTGGCACATTTTTGGTTCACTGGGTTTAACATTCGGTTTAGGTTTTGCGGTCTTGACAAGCATCCGCTTAGCGCAGCGTTCTCCACGTGACGAGAACCTATATTGACAAACTTTGCATTAAGTTTGAATTGGTACAAATTCTAAAGTTCCACGTGATGATAACGTTTCAAGCGGATAGGTTTATTAATTTTAGATTATTGGTTAAAACTTTAAGCGGAGTACTGTGTTTTTTCTTCAAATAAAATTCATGGAGTCAATTGTTCCAAGCCCATGGCCGAGCAAACAAATACTGCCTTCAGTTGAAATCACGTTTCCAGGAACTGTTTGTTTGCTCACGGGTGAAAAAGCAACAGGAGAACAACTCGAAAAGAGGACTGAAAAACTTTCTTTAACCATAAAAATGATCACACTGGAAATCTATAAACTTTCCACGATGGGGTTCAAGTACACAAGTGGCATGCTTGGTTGGGCAGCCGACCAAGAAGTGAGTCTAAATTAGCGTATCCTTCACGGAACGTTGAGCTGAAAACGCGCATGCTGACAGCGACGAGAAACTAGAAAGACCCTCAAATTGAATTCAATGATGATCTGATGTACGCACAACGGCAAACAAGAAATTCAACAATCAAATTTGCCAAACATACAGAGAAATAAGCGGCGCAATATAAAAGCATGGCGGTTCTTCTGGCTGCCTCCTCGCGGCCGGGCGTTTTCAAGTGAACCCATCTGGCCTTTCCATTCGAAATTCACAATAGAGAACTTGCGCGAGACTTTTCCTCTTTTTCAATCTCTTATTGCAACGATTGTCGCTCGTCTGATTCGATTACAAGAGTGGACTTGTTGGCGGTCGGGTGGGGCACTTTGGTCAGGAGAGGATGGAGAAGAAAACACGCAGCCTCAAGCGCTCTATACAGTAGGGTACTTCTGATTATAAAGGGGCTTGTGGTGTGTGGGTATTGGTCCAGTTGGCAGAGCATATACCATCTATTTCCGCAAGCGTGTCGTTATGTTATGACGTCATGTCATGACGTATGACGTCATGCGCTCGTTAAACACAGCAACGCGGAGTTTTCAGTGTGACTGGATTCTTGCTCGTGAGAATAATACGTGAAGTTGTGAAGCAAACCAAAACTGGTGCCTCTACATGCCAAACGAGCGTGTGTGAATTTCGGTAATCACGTCATTTTAGCACAGCTCGTTCGAATATTTTTACAATAACTTGCTGTTTGAAAGAGTAGATTTTTTTCAAACGTTTTTAGACCAGCAAGACAATTGAAGGCGTTTGTCTATAGCTAGGGATTTCATGTAAAAATACATACAGTCTACACTGTAATTCAATAACATATCCAATTAGCTGATTGGTTGATGCATGCAGTCTGTTCATGAATTGCTGAGAATTTGCGTCGGTCGTCTTGCCCAGAATGCATGCATCACGTCAGCACCAACCAATCAGCTAGTTAGATATGTTATTGAGTTAGACTGTGGATAGTCTACAATGTAGAAAGAGTGATTCTACGTTGTGTGTATCCAAGAAAGCGGGGGGGGGTACAATTCCGGCCCGCTAATTCCGGCCTGAAGAATTCCGGCCCGCTCATTCCGGCCCGAAGAATTCCGGCCCGAAGAATTCCGGCCCGGAGAATTCCGGCCCGGAGAATTCCGGCCCGGAGAATTTTCGCCAGCACGAACAATATTAAACCACACGAAGTGATTTTGGTAATGAAATAATAAAAGAAAAATATCGATGTTCACATGTTACAGTGTATTTTCAATGATGTTCGTCCTGTTTGCTTTTTTGGAAAGTGAAACCTTTTGGAAAAAAAGAAACTACAACTAAATTTTTAAATTTTTTTATCATGAACAGGATTTGTGACCCTTTTACCTTATCAAAAAGGCTTGGCTTAGGATTAGGAACCTACAACAAGTCACTGCAAGCAAGTTCTAAACAAAAATAAAAAAACCACAAGAATTTATTTACCAAAAATCACTTCGTGTGGTTTAATATTGTTCTTGCTAGCGAAAATTCTCCGGGCCGGAATTCTCCGGGCCGGAATTCTTCGGGCCGGAATTCTTCGGGCCGGAATGAGCGGGCCGGAACTCTACGGGCCGGAATTTCGCGGGCCGGAATAGTACACGAGCCCCAAGAAAGAGTGACCGTTCGGTGAGCCAGCATACCGACGGGATTCACAATGCGGCCAATCAAGCTGGTTGCTTACGATATTTTGGTTCGACTGTACTGTCGAAGCGTGTAAATCATGGGCAACCAACCAGCTGATTCGCTGCTTTTAAATTGGCTCACTGTGATTGGTGCAACCAGTTCGATGCAGCCAATCAGCGTGCCAGATTCAAATGCCAAAATGATCAAATTGCATTTTTGTTCTGCAATTGACTGTAACAAGAGAAATGCGATGTATAGTCGACTCAATGAATACCCCGCTTTGCAGTTTGCATTTTCTTGTCGGGTGCTTTGACTTTTTCTGGTTGATTCCGTTCAATTGTGCTTGCCATTGTTTGTCGCTCTCTTTCTCTCTCTCCACGTTGAATGGGCCTCATTCAATTGACCGCGTAGACCCACTGACTTTCTTCTCTCTCCCTCTCTTGAAATTCAATTGCGGTTCCTCTTTTCGATTTTGCGCTTCCACGGTGCCAAAAGATATTTAGAAAAGGGCAATATAGTTGAGCCTTTAGAGGATGTTATGTGCGTACGATAAGAGAGAATCTGGTTTGTTATTTGTTATGTGTCGTGTGTGTACATTGAAGAAAATACGGTAGTTTGGCGGTTTTGATTTTATTGTGTGACTGAACATTCTCAGATGACTAGAGAATCGAAAAATAGTTTCGGTTTGGAAATATTGGTTTGGTTGTTGATTGATTTTCATCCACAAAGTCGGATAAGTTACAGTAAGACACTTTTATGTCAAAGGTTTACACAGCCTCCGTTGAAACATAATGCACATATAATGTGTGTCGCTTTCTCGGGCCACATTAGCTGTACTCATTTGAAGCATACACAACTGAAAAATTGGTGCCTGATTAGAGGGTCCTACCAACGGTGATTTAGCGGAGAGAGGAGATGCGTGGTAAAGTTTCTTGACAGCAAATTCTGTTTGAAAATTACGAAAACATTCCGATTAGTGGCCAACACTGATACGTGTGTTTACGGTGTCAATCACTGGCACAACGGCGAAAGCAATAATAATCAACACATGGCGCTCTTGTTATGGTTTTTCGGGGGCATCTTGATTGGCTGTTTCTAGAGAAAGAGAGTGCAATCAACCGCCTAATTTTCTCTGCTCTGTTTGTCACGTGCCAATGGAAGAATTGATGTCATTATCTGCTGTCGAAAACGATCTAACTACGGATGCTAACGCGCGGCTAAAAGCGTGAAGAAATGGACTTGGCGCTGAATGTGTGCGTTTGTCTTGTCGCCACTTTGTTCTCGCGTTGGTGTTTTCTTCAACAATCGTCTTTGAGGTTTACCGTAACATTTTTTCTCACTAACGTTCTTGTCTCAGTTTTGTGGCTATATTGATTGAGCCGTGTAAAACAAAAAATGTTTTTTGTTGTTTTTTTCAGCCAAGGCGTTGTTGTTATTCATGCGATCCACGGTGTGATGTTCTTCTTGAGTGTGCTTCAATAAGGAGGAGCACTTTTGTTGAAAAAAGTCTGAAGAGTCGCACATTTTGTATACTCTTGAAAGGTCAAGTGGTGTGGTGTGATGGGGAGTTCGAATAAAAAAACACCAATTTGCAGGTTGTAAACAGCAAATGTTGATTAATGATGAGTAGGAGTGGGACAACATTGAAAGAAACAACAATAAATGGATTGAACAAAAAAAAATTGCAGGTTTCACGTCGCGTGTGCGCGCTTTTATGTGCGATTTTGACAGCCCAAGGTTGAGTGGAGCAAAAGTGGAGAGGAGCCTTCTCTTTTTACTTACTTGATGGAAGCATCCAAGCAATACTGAAAACATTCAGCTTTATTTGTTGCTAAACAGACACTTGAGTATAATTATAGCAAAACACATGTGTATGAATGTAGATTTGTGAAACCCTTGTTTCGATCATATATTCATGCTAAATTTGAGGTACATACAGGCCATGTGCATGTACAAAGCTCGATGGTGTACGAACAAATACAGATGAGTATGATTCAGTCCTGCTGGAAGTATTTAAAGTTATGCTATTGAGTCTGATTTTTATATTAAGCACATGACATAAACAGAATGTATCTATGTACAAAGGAAAAACAAGTTAAAACAGTGAGATCTGACAACGGATAATTGAAAAACTAAACGACACCAATCACAGTTACACTCGGCTCCGCACTTTCAGGGAAACAAACGATCATTTATGTGCACAAAGTAAACATCAATGCGAGGTACGATCGTATTTACAGTTGTGCCAACTTGTACATGTGCTCTGTATAAACTGTATATAGCTGTGTAATGTTTCATCGAATAAACTGCAAAAAAATACACAACAAGAAACTATACCAAACGATTAAAAAAGCGAATACAAAGAAAGAGAGCGAAAACTTAAGCGACATTCGTAAAGCAGTATTTAGTGACGCACAGCTGTGTTAAAACATAGCTACGCGGTTACTAAACAGTGCTTCATGAATGCGCCTTAAATCAACAGCAATAACTAGCAAACAATCCTCGAACGTCACCAGGTGCGCATCGCGTAGTATGCGGCCGGGTGTCCGGCGCCAGCCGACCCGTAGCCTGCCGCCGCGAACTGGTGCAGTCCCCCGAAGGTGCTATTGAACGCGGACGCCGCGTGCGCGTTGAACAACGCTGACGCTTGCTGATGTTGCGCGTGATGCTGCGAATGATGCGGCGCAATGTTGCCGTTATGCGGCGCGCTCAAGTAGCGGCTATTAAAGTCGGCCGCCGATCCAATTTGACTCGTCGTTATCGATTGGTTGGCGGCGTTTGTCGCACCGCCGATCGTGCTGTCCGGCGTCGAGTCCGGCGTCGCCAACGGACTCGTGTCGCCGCACGGCTTGCCGTCCTTCACCAGAACGGGCACGGCGATCTTGCGCGGCGACATGTCGGCCGACGTTTGATGATGCGACGTTAGCGCCGTCGCCGTTGGATGATGCGACATGAAGAAGTCGTGGTGTTTCGCGTTGTTATTGTTGGTATTATTGCTGTTTGCGAACAGCTCGAGCGGATTGTGATGCGCCTTGTGCGGATAGTCGGATGTGGTGTGGTTGGCGGTGGCGTTGTTGCTCGGGTGATGTTGACCGGACTGTTGACTCTGTTGCTGGTGACTGTGGTGGTGCGCGCGCAGCTGCTGCGCGTCGAGCATCTGTTTCTCTTTCGCTTGACGCTTCATCTTGTAGCGGTGGTTTTGGAACCAGATCTTCACCTGTGGACTTTTTGTTTCATTTTGATTCTGCAGACTCCTGTTCAGATATACTGAGATTCGAAGGACCGTTATAAAGATGCTCAAAAAAGGTCCCGTAAGTTGAGAAAAGCAGGTTCTTTTGAATATTTTTAAACCACCCCCTGCGGAGAAGGTCCGTCTCTTTTTTGTTTTCGAAGCTTTCGTTTTGTGTCCCGTTGAGCATGATGAACCTTTGTGATTGTCAAGTGGATAAAACAATCAAGTGTTCCTTTCAAACGTTAAAATTGTGCAACTAACCACACAATATCATCAGCAAAAACTACACCACACCAACCTGCGTGGGTGATAGGTTGATCAGTTGAGCCAAGTGTTCGCGTTCCGGTGCACTCAAGTATTTTTGCGTTTTGAACCGGCGCTCCAATTCGTAAACTTGCGCCTAATTTGTGAAAATTGGATTAAAAACTGATTTGTCAATAAGATCGTATGTGGCGCAATGTTGTTGCTTGACCGCTCAAGTGTACAACACTCTTAATTTACAAAAAAAACCTGAAGAGTTCAAGAAGTTGCCGAAGTTTAAAAATTGTAATGTATTGCTTCGAAGTGTACAGCACTTTGCAGAATGACACTTGAGCGTAATAACAAACACTCTGTATGTATGTGACAAGCAAGACTTGAACCGAAGTATTCTTGAACTTGAATGACACTGGACCGAAAAAAGTGCTTGATGAGAAGACACCAAAACACCGTCGAGTGTTGTCACACGTTGCGTGAGAACATAAGCGGGCGTTTTTGCATGCTCGATTGAACTTTAGCAAACATTGGGATGATGGCAGGACAGACGAACGAGTAAGTATGGTAAACAATATGGAATAAACCATAAATGGACCAGAAAGTGAAACGTTTCCGACACTGAGTGTGCAGCATTAGCTTTAAGCACAGCGTCACAGTAAAGTTGAGGACAAAAACGAAAGAACAAGAAGTGACAGAGAAGAAGCGACAATAACTGATAGTAAAGGCAAGCTAATGACCAAGAATTGTCAAGTGTAAGTGAAATAAAGAACAAATCAGTGTACATGTTCGGTTATATTCAAGGAAACCAGTCCGTGCAGGACGAAGATCTGAAAATGTTCCCAACCTGTGTGAAAAGCACTCGCCGTTTTCGGCGCTGTGCCATCGGAAACTGTATTCCAGCCGCAGCGGCTTACGCTGGATCGACCGCCATTCCCGCGAGTCCACCGATGCCACCCATTTGCATGCTGTTCGAAAAGCGCGCAACTGGAAAACGGACAGACCCACTCGTGAATTATCAGCAATCAGTAAATGGACTGTTTGCATACGTAGAGTCTGTTGGCGGTCGTGCACTGAATGTGTACCAATCGACATATCGTGCTACAGTCGTCTTTGTAGTTGAATCAGTTCCTTTTTCACTTTTACTCGAGCACTTTCAGTGCAGGGACACTGTGTGTAAAGTAATGCGCGGAGTTTACAAAGCTCGACCATGACATAGTTCTCTGCACAAAAGCGGCACACCACACAAAATCAGCACAACGCCGAATCCAAAGGCAACCGATCACCAAACATAAACACCAAAGTCATCAATGGCCAAACGGCAAAAGAGAAAAACATATGCGCGAAACGTACGCCCAAATCGCGGGTCGTGACCGTACCAGGCGCCCGCGTAGCTGGCCGTAAAGTCAGCCGTGGCGCCGGTCGACATCGCCGGGTAGCTTCCGCATGTGTTCGTGTTGCTCGCGGCGGTCGCCGAGCGGTGGAACGCAGCAGCGCCGGACGCACTTGACGCTGGCGGCTGCGTCAAGTGGTAAGCGGCGCTGGCGCTGCCTGACGGGCTTACGGTACCGTTGTTCGTGGCGGTGCTACTCAGGAGGGTGCCTGGAATACCGTAAAGTCTTGCATATAAGGTCTCCTTATATAAATTTGAAACTCA
>JASANC010001739.1:0-10781 GCA_030248135.1 Theristus sp. LFF4_11 | reverse complement strand
CTTTAATGACTAAGTTTCAACAACACTTAGGTGAACAGATTTGTTGACCAAGAGCAAGCGTTGATCATTGACTTGCACTCTCACCTGCACGCCCACAACCACAAATCACAAGACAATGCTGATCTAAACAGTCACCGAGATTATTTGAATTTGTGCGTTTCGCAGCACCTTGTTGCTCGAGCAGGCGCCCTTTGTCAGAAACACGCGGCAGTCGCTCCAGACTGAGACTCGTTTGTTCCGTGCCTGAAAATACACGGCATCTCCACAAAAACACGGGCATCAATTCTGTCTCCGTCGAAAGTCGCTTTATCAAAACCGCTGGATTATGTGAACGTAAAAACAGACACTTCAGTCACTGCGATTGGCTAAGCTGTTGGAGCGATCAGCAACCAATCAGCAAAATAGCACACAATACAGAGCTGCTCAATGTTCCGTCAAATTCGTCAATCGATATGTGCCTGCTCACACCTTTCACAGCGGAGCGACGTTTGTCTTTATCGTGCGACTTCACTTTCGCCATCTCCTCGCGTTGTATGCTGAAATAGTAGACGGTGTCTGCGTCTGCCAGAATGTGACCGTTGCCGGGGTTCAGTTTGATCGTGGCGCCGATCGAGCCGCTGCGCACGGCGACCAAGCAGATGCCGTGTCTGAAAGTGTTGGGCTTCGTTAATTACAAAACAAAAACAACACATTTTTACTTTTTTCATTCACTTTATTTTGTCGATGAGCTGAAACCCATGATCAAAACAGTCACAGTGAGCACGACAAGCACAAATTGAGTTTTATTCATTCTGTTTTGATGTCATTTGTTTACGTTTTTTGCATTGTGTTGTATTTGAATTTATTGCTGTTACACATAAATTGGTTTCTACACTATGTGGTACACAACAAGACACTACTTTGTTAGTGTAAGCATTTCTTTCTGTTTGAATATCGGTATTCTTCGTTTCTTTCAACCATTCACTGCACTAGTGTTTCAAAAGCGTGTAAATTATGTTCACACGGTCTGACCGCCAAAATGCACACGACATCTTGGTTACGTTTGTTTGACCTAATAATGTATGCAGTGGATGGACCTGATCACATGAATGAACAACGACATGGACGTTTAGTGAGTTCCAGAAATGCTCATACATTTCTGATGAATATCGTCCTGACGCAAATGAACACATGCTACATGCTTATCTACATTGTGGTATGTCCGTGTTAATTTAAGTGTTTTTCTTCCGGATAAACTTCACTGCAAAAACTGTAACATTGTGCACGTGTTCTATGCTATTTTTAGATGTTTTCTAAGTTTCTAATTTTAGAGTGTAAATCCCCGTGTCGCTGATAATGTTGGGCTATGGCACCAATGAGCTGATTTCATTAGCATTTCTGGCATTGACGGTGTGCACCAGCACCAGCCGAGCGTATGCACGGTCATACGAAGTTGCGTACGTGCTGCACGCCAACGACGCGATGGTGGCAACGCCAAATCTGAGGCAGCATCTTTCGCGGACACTGGACGTCACCGGCAGGTTGGTGGGGCTCGTGTACTATTCCGGCCCGCTCATTCCGGCCCGAAGAATTCCGGCCCAAAGAATTCCGGCCCGGAGAATTTTCGCCAGCAAGAACAATATTAAACCACACGAAGTGATTTTTGGCAAATAAATTCTTAAGTGATTTTTTTATTTTTGTTTAGAACTTGCTTGCAGTGACTTGTTGTAGGTTCCTAAACCTAAGCCAAGCCTTTTTGATAAGGTAAAAGGGTCACAAATCCTGTTCATGATAAAAAAATTTAAAAATTTATTTGTAGTTTCTTTTTTCCAAAAGGTTTCACTTTCCAAAAAAAGCAAACAGGACGAACATCATTGAAAATACGCTGTAACATGTGAACATCGATATTTTTATTTTATAATTTCATTGCCAAAATCACTTCGTGTGGTTTAATATTGTTCGTGCTGGCGAAAATTCTGCGGGCCGGAATTCTGCGGGCCGGAATTCTTCGGGCCGGAATTCTTCGGGCCGGAATGAGCGGGCCGGAATTCTTCAGGCCGGAATTAGCGGGCCGTAATTGTACCCCCCCAGGTTGGTGGTGCTTCGGAATTTCCACTGAGTCCGTTTGTAAGCCGTGAAGCTAACGGCAAAATCACCATCAGCAATGGACAAAAGAACGGTGTGAAGAGTAATGCGTCTGAAATCCCGCTTGGACTGTTATCGAGGTTGACAAGATATATTCTGAGGACCATCATCTGGAAGAATCTGAACCAAATTGAAGTACCAGCCGAACAAATTATTTGCCAGACTGATGCACAAACGTCGAGCGCGCTACAGCCTGATCGTGATCAGCGAGCAGACGACGGCTGGCGCGAAACCGACGCGGCACGTCATCGAACCGTGGACAGGCAACTTTCTGGCGATCTTCAATAGAATCGACACGTTCAACTTTGAGAGCAACAATGCGACAGTGCATGACGGAGGTCTGCGTGGCGCCGTTCAGTGGATGGAGCGAGCGATATTCACGGCGAAGTCGAAGCACAACGCCGGCGAACGGGTGCACCGCGTGATCGTCACGATCGTGGCACCGCCGATCAGCGCCGACCAAGCGAGTCAGTATCTCGGCTCGCCGTGTCGCACGGTAAACTTTTGCTGTTGTTTTTTTCTAGTTCGAAACCACCTGGATTGCAGTTGGTCATAGTCGCTGACTCGACACCCCCGCAGCATATGGGTTTAAAATCCGCTCAACGATGAAATACGGTGGATCGCAATTTAGCGTTCGGGATTCAGGGCAATTGAACGCCGATTATCCGCTCAAACGGACACATACCATCGGTCCCATTAGACGATCAAACCACACAAACAGAGCTCAAAGACAATCGAAGTCCAGAGAGACAGTCAACGAACGCTGGAGAGGCATTGCAACAATTGGTCGTCCACCGGGATGCACAACGCAGCCGAGAGTCAGAAGGTCTTGCGCCGAATTTTCCACGATAAATGACTTCCAGCAATGTTCATTTTCGAGAGCACAAGTTTCCAAGCAAGTTTGTCAGCACTACACTTCTTCACCACACAGGCGCTTGTCTACGCGTTCATCGTGGCGCAGAGCACCGGCATCGGCGCGTGTGCCTCGAAGCAAGTTGCGGACACGACGGGCGTCTTCCATGCGTTGTTGTTCTCGGAGTACTTTCACACGGAGATGGACTGGTGCACCGACGATCGCGACGGACTGCAGACGTTCGGTGACGACTTCGAAATGACCATTTTTCGACACCGACGTTAGGGGCTCAGTTAATTTTTTTTGTTTTTCTAAGGAAAAGGTCTCGACTGTTAGTTCAAGGCAAGGACGATGAATTACTGTCAAGAACGGTGAATAGTCGTTTCGGTAACGACGTAAAGGGTTGACTTTTTTGTGATTCGCTCCGGGTAAGGTCAGAAACGTCAGTTGTAGTTAAGAATATGAATCTCTGCAAAGGCTTGTCACTGAATAGAGTCTCTGAAGTCGAGGTACCAACTGGCCAATTACCAAAGGTCTTTACCCCTTTGCAATTTACAGGCATTCAAAGCCGGTGTGCCTTTTCGCAACGCCAGCGTTCAGCACCGGTTTTCAGCAGCAAACGGCCGAAAACTGGCTACATTTGCTTTCGAGACGTCGACGGAAGTGGACGAATGAGGCCGACCAATTGTACTCAAGCAGCTGTAGACAAATGTTAACGGTGTTTTTTGGCCGGTGTGCTGGTTTTTCGGTATTGGCTAATGATTGGTTAGCCACTGCAGCGGCCACTGCCCTGACGCTTACAAACGTGTCGAATGAAACATAACAAAACAGGAATTTTTGGACCACCATGCGCGTGTAATATTGCCTGACTGTGGATCAGTGGCAAGTGGGGTTGGTTGACCACAGGCTCATTTGAAAACTTGCTGATGATAATAATCGAGTTGACGGTCAGCAATCATCACTCTCAGTTGCAACGAATCACACAGGCCAAACTGGCGAGACGCACTGGGCGATCTGCCACCCGTGGTGGGCGCTTGCGCTCGCCCTCAGCTCGCTGTTCTGTCTCGCAGCGCCTCCGATCGCGTTCTGTTTCGCATCGAACACCGTCTGGGTCTACGTGGTCGGCATCAGCGCCAAACAGATCCCGAGGCAACCGGTGGAGCTGGGCGCACAGGGGTACGCAGACCCGAGGTACGGCAACGCAGGCAAGGAGGCCGGCGAAGAGGAGCAACTGGCGCGAGACCTTCGACCTGCGTCGCCGAAGACGGTGGACTTGAACGAGTATGTGGTTGCGAGCGATGTGATGGACATGCGCATGTTGTAGAGGGCTCGTTACTGTGTTTCTTGTCTGTGTTGACTATTGTACTGCTTCTTGTATTCTTTTATTGCATTGTTTTTGTATTGTCCTGTTGTATTGTTTTTAATGTGGCTGTTTGTTGTTGTTCATGATTACTTGCCACTGCGGGAAACGTGTCGCGCCTGCCAGGCTGCACGTGAGATAACGATCTTTTCGACCAACTTTAAGGCTCGCTCGAACGCTGGTGGAATGCGATGGCCAGTGTTGCTACCATCGCTTTCAGTTTCAGGTACTGTGTTTTATGGTACTTTATTGTTTTTTCAAAGTGTTTTCCAGACCCGCATCGGGTATTCCCCGTTTAGTTTGCAGTTCAAAGTAATCAAAGATGCTCCTAAACAAAGTGAACAAATTAAAATAAAAGAACTTTAACCCGAAATGAGCAAACTTTTTGTGCGCCTGAAAGCTCGCATAGCCGAACGACTTTCCGACAAACTCGCCGAACCATTTGCTCTTTGACATTTTGATTGCATAGACTTCGTTGCCAGAATGTCGCCCATACGTTCGATGCCACGCTTCGTCAGACGTTTGGCCCTCGCTGAATGGCAATGAAATAATGACAGCTGCATGTGTAATTAATTACAGTAGAACTGTAAATCATTGACAACGAGCTGATTGGCTGCCTTTGCATTGGGCTCCCACCACTCCTAACTGGTTGGTACAGTCTGTTTGTTTAAACCTGTCACTTTTTTCGCAGAACACGAAACTCGCGAATACAGAGAGAAGGGGATCGGATTGCGAAAAAAATTTTAGCCGATAATTGGGGGTTTGATTTCAACCATTAAAAGTTTCGGATACTTTGTATTCTGCAAAAAAGTTACAGGTTTAAACAAACCTACTTTATTGCTAGTTCGATGCACCCAAAAAGCGAATCAGATTGCACAAGCTGCAGATTCATGTATTTCGCCAGCACACCAAACAACCCACGACTAACTTTCCTTCGGACGTGTGCAGTATGAGCGTGATAAGCGTTGAAATGCCGGGACAGATGCAGTTATTGGCCAGCAGCGCGTATTTGAACTCGTGCTCGCATACAACATACTCTGAAAAGTTTTGTCCACCAAGCTGTAAATTATGGACAATATTCGTTTTGACAACCGCAAATGTTTTCGGCCAACCAGCATGCTTCAGATGGATTTTCGTGCGCGGCCGGAAGAAACTGACGAACTGTTTCGTATTAGGCGCGTAATCACGGACCGCCCACGATCGGAGCACGGTTTGACGGTCCTGAAACATTTTTAACAATCATAGAGCTTGCTTTCCACTTTTTCAGAAAAAAATCCAAAAAAACTCACCAGCTCTAGCGTTGAGCTGCTCGTAGCACGTGGACTCAAGATGAACACGCCTTCAGCCAGCTTGCATCTGTATAAATGAAAAAAACGAAGCATATAATTTGTCTAAACTGACAATAATTATTAATAAATTTTAATTCAAATTTAAACTTGACACACGTCGGTCCGCTGAGACTATTGAAAGGACCAAAGTGTTTGTCATGCTTATCAGCAACCCAGGACCAAAACCCCGGCCTCGTTTAGTTCGACAAGTCGTCAGTAAGGGCGAAATCGCAAAAACACAGTATCCATCCAGCACTCGCGGTGTCAGAGACCGCAACATACAAAGCAAAAGCTAATGCAAAACTTCGTTTTTACGCATGATGCGTGGTTACCAGCTAACCCAAGAAAACTATACAAGCACTCCACAGACAGTAAACACAACTCCTCTGCACATACCGTGCCCGTTCCAAGTCGCTCGCGCGCAGCACGGTGCCTCGCATGAAGATCACTTGCGACTGGTAGGCGGGCGACTGCAGGATCTGTTTGGTGTCGTGGTCGAGATCGGCAGGCACCAGCAGGATGACGTAATAGTTCTGGACATGGGCGAAAGGAACGTACAGAAAGCTGGCTGCAAGATTTTCTACAGCTCTTTTTCATTAAAATGGTGACTGAAAACTTTTTTCGATTAAAAAATTCGTAATCAAATGCAGAACCTCAATAAAAGGTTTACTGGTGTGCTTTCTGCTTCGCGGACCAATCATTGCTCCAATATTGCCACCAATCAGCTTAGGAAGATTGCAAATTTGCTTGCTGTCAGCAGACAAAATGGAAGCGTGGACAAATATGAGTGAATTACAACACTATGGCGATAAACAATGCCTCTTTGAAATAATGCCCGCTCGGCCGGTTTCGCCGAAACCAAAGTGTGAAGAGTTCGACTGCCGAAAAAACACCCAAAAGCAGTGTCTCACCCTGAGCACGGGATGCGCGTAGAATTCGGTGAGGAAATCATAGACGATCTCTGCGCTCGAGTCGCTGATGCTGAGGATGACGTGTTTCTCACTGGTCGCCCGCGCGGTGCTGTACTGCCCGCCGGAGCGTTTCTTTGCAGCCAGCGTCTGGCCGAGATGCTCGAGCTGACAGAAAATTATGGCTTTTGAAATTTCGATTTCTCTATTTTTATTTTATTGTCAGCAGTCAAACTTGTTTTTTGACTTTCCGACCCGACAAGACAGACAAACTTGTTACACTCACCACATACACGCAAATACGGTGCCAATAACACAAAGATAAGCATGCTCATTTGACTTTCTTTCGCAGTAAATTCGTCAGCATACCACCATTCAGACGTCACGAGAGACCAAAAGCAGCAGAAATAAAAAAAAACGTTACGAACTGACCTGCCCCGGAATGACCATCAGTGCGAGCAAAATAAGACACATGACGAATATGCGTGAAAGCCAGTAGTCGGGACTGAAATCTCCGTAACCTGATAGAAGAAACCAAAACGTTTTTGTCCAAAACTAATCAATCACCCTGAACGATAATTCTCAAAACACTCTCGCAACGCAAATCTCACCGACGGTAGAGAACGACACGATGATAAAATAGAAACTTTCGAACACATCCATTTGCGTGAAGCCACCGCGTTGCAGATGCGACATTCCACATGATCTGCAGTTCAAAAAAACTTTGTTTTTATTGCTGCTGACTGCTGAGCTGAAGGGAGCCCATTGTATTATTTTGTTAACACGGTTTTACGCGCTGCATCAATGGCGCAGTGGGCGAACGTTCGCTTAACAAGCAAAAGGACATTCAGCAAAAAACAGGTTCGGGACCCAGCCGGAAAATTTATTTTTGACAGGTTTTTAGTCGATTCCGGGGTTTTCGCGGGCGCTGAATCCGTTAGTGATGTTTGTTTTTGTTGAGTGTGCTTTTTTGATAACATCTGTGACAAGTTGTGGTTGAATCAACGTTTTACTTCACAAATCAAAAACGAACTACCCCGTGAACGTGATGCAGCCGAGTGTGGCGCACAACTCAAACAGCTGCTCACCAAGCACCGAAGTTCGTTTGCGTTGTTGATTCCAAACTCGCTGCAGAAGAAGAAAGAGATTTTTTGAAATCTACAGTGTTTGCTTTTTACAAGGTGTTGGTTTAAAAAAACCTCAAAAGACTACAAACAATGGCGTTCAACGCTAGTATCAGCACGAGCCAGCAGTTCAAGAAAGCCGGGATGAAGATCGTTCGAATTACTGGAATGAAGATCTGAAAAAATGACAAATCGGCATTAGTTTTTTTGAATAGTTCAAACAGAAAAAATGTAAAAAAAAACCAACCGAAACAACGAACGGCAACGACGAAAAGATTTCGATGATCACGAATTCATTGTTCAACACTGTTTGCGCTAAATTGCCCTGTAATTCGGCAACACGGGCGTAAGTAAGAGTGACATGTTGGTGATAAAAAAATCAAATTGTCGAACCCTGTGACGGACGACCGTGTGGGCGAGGGTGAACAGAATGCTGACGCATGCGAGACTCGTCTGAAAGTGACGCATTGTTTGGACTTTCTAAGAACCCTAAATGTAACTTCAAAAATGTCTGGTGTATGAAACAACTATTCAAACCTGAATCAGCCACAGGTAATATCGACGGTCGACCCACAAGAGAACATGACTGAAAGTGAAAATCGGTGGTTCAAAATGATTTTGATGGTTTGAAAGTTCGTTATCAAAAACACGAACTAAAGTGTTTCCCAGCTGGGTGATGCAGTGACGTCGTCGCCTGAGTCGGTCGAGTTCTCGATTCGTAGCAGTTTGTCGCAGTACTTTCTGGAAAATCCTCAAAATATTCGTATAAAAGCAATAAAAAAGTTGTTTTACCAAAATACTGAGGTTTTACATGAAAAAAGTTACCTTATGTTTTCGGGTGCATCAGCGTAGTCACGGCAATCCTTCACTTCTCGCCAAACGTACAGCACGCACGTCGCAAGCTTAACCAGCAGATGAAAAAAACGAAAGGCGAAACCTGCCAATGAATTCACAATTTTAGCTACTCGGCATGCACTTCTCGTCTTAGCATGAAGACAGCGAATCAGCACGTCAACAAAAATTTGTACAACTAACTTGTGCTTCGTTTTTGCACGAATAAATAGTTGAGGTGGTTGACGCACGAGATGTTGCTGACGCTGAAAATGATGCAATTTTATGTTTACAATTTAAAAACGCGGAGGGTAGTTCATGACTTTAGAGCCATTTTGTTGTGCTACATACAATAAGCTTGATTTACGTGATGCTGTTTGGTGACATTGTGTTCATTTGTGTTCAAAATTTGGTGCTGCTTTATACTGGTTTATGTTCAAAGTTAGCGTGCACACCAATCAAAATACCTAGGTATGATTCTTATGTCTTAAAGACTGTTTACCACGCTGAAAAAATGACTTACTGGAACGGATTCACTTGCACTTCTAAGTCAATGGTCGTTTTCTGCCTTTGCAGATTGTCTGGCACCATTTTTACTATTTTTTTACTATAACCTTGTTCAATGTGCTGTCTTCTTGAGTGGTGAGAAATAATTCTGTAGATGGGTGTTTTTTCAAATGGGTGAACTTGTTCTGTTCGCTAAACGTTTATTTTCACGAGCTGAAAACATTCATGGTTACCATGTGAGCAACCAGCACCACAAACATCCATAGGTACCGTAAAGTCTTGCATATAAGGTCTCCTCATTAAAATTTGAAAATCAAAAACTTCTGAAAAAAGTGGAATTTTGTGTGACAACCTTATGGGAGGTGGGAGGTATTATAAAGCGAAGATTAGAAAGACGACCATATAAACGTGTGGGATTTCGAACAAGTCAAAATTTTGATTTTTTTGGTTTCTCGCCATGTGACACTCCGTCCACTTTTGGGTGGGGTCTTATAAGTGAGAGGAACCTTATATGCAAGACTTTACGGTAATAAATATGTACTGCGCGCATATTGCTGTGATATACCGGTTAGTTAATGTCAACAAACAGACACGCAATAATGAATTGAATTGTATACTCACATTCAGACTTAGAATATCTTCACTAAATTAATGAAATATAAACAACGAAAAACATCGCTTCACATTTTCAATTCCGACAGTACACTGTTACTGTTTCCATTTTAAAGCGTTAAAATTTTGATTACAGAACGTTAAAAATATAATGTGGTACAATTTCATGACACAAATATTGTATTATTGTCGTCAAAACTTTAAAAAAACTAACTTGAATTCCTCTTCTTGTTGCATTTCACTTTTCTGCTGCCGTTGTATGTTTCGAAATCGACGATTTCCAGCCACAGTCGCTTGCAGTCGTTCTTGCGGGTTGCCACCTTGAAAAGTTTTTAAAATTGGTAAACCCTGTATTCAATAAACAGAATCTTAAAAAGTGTGAATCTCACGGACGCTAATTGTCTGCAGCTACATATGTGGGTCGGGTAAAAAAACGTTTTTATACCGGTAACAAACAGTTTTTAAACCATTTTTATACCAAAGTTATGAAGGCTTGATTGTTACCAGGTTTATTTCCGGAATTAAAAACTTTCAAAAATATTCTTATTGTGAGGGTAAACTTCTGCTTCAGTCAACATCTAGAATGTGACTGGCACAGATAATATTTTCAGTCCAAAACTTACTCAGACGAAACTTATGAAGTTATGGAAACAATAAAGTACATAAAGTTTGCTGTTTGCGGTTTCGACAGGTAGACGCGCACGAGGACATGATGAAAACTGATTATTGCTGTTTGATTTGTTAGCTGAGGAATGTTCGTCATGATTTGAATGAAGGAGGGCTAGTTGCAAAATTATTTTTATCATGTGAAAAATTGCTTTTGTCGGGTAACAATCTCAACGAAAATAGCGGATGCAAAAAATTGGGTAATACCAATAAGCTGGCGATAAAAGGGCTTTTACGGTATAGAAACGGTTTTTTACTAGCATCCCAAAACGACGGTTTTTTTCCAGCCCTAGCTGCAGCACTGTAAAAAAGACAAAGTGACCAATGGAGGAACGAAAACGGTAAAGAAAACTTCAGCAGTGTTTGCACGCTGTGTGTTTTTAACAAGGATTTCGTGTGTTTATCGTCTGAAAAAAATGTTAATAATTAATTGTGCTCTAGTTTGTTTTGTTTGGCAACTCGCAAGCT
>JASANC010001738.1:0-36209 GCA_030248135.1 Theristus sp. LFF4_11 | reverse complement strand
ATAATAATATTGAGCTCGCAGAAGCAAAAAAAACGGAATATTGCAAGAAAACATGTTTCGCTACAAATGGGATGTTTTGTTGTCTAGCAAACCCGGATACCTCTGTATTCTGCGAAACACGGACATATTTAAGCAAACATACTTTACCGAAAAAAAATGCTCAGAACGGCATAACAAAGGAATGACTGCGTTTCGAGATGAAGAAGCATTCCAAGCATGACGGTGGAGCAAGGAAAAACGATAAAAAACGGAACGTACTCTCGATCAAGCGTCAGCACCTCCACGCCCGGATCGCAGGCCACGACACTCGCTGTGCGAACTTCCTCGCTGAAATGCAAACATTCATGTTTCTAGTTTGAATATCCTCACTGAAACCGCAACAATCAGTTTTAGACCCAAGTTGGTTTTTAAAGAAACCGCTCTTAGTCGCGGAAAGAGTCGCTGCTTTGCGGCATTGATGACAGCTCCACATTTATGATGTTTAAAATTCCATATATTTCCTTGGATAACTCCTTTTTAAAAAATTTAGATACTCCCCACCTCACCGCAAAAAGTATTGGTCCATAGTTGTCCGAATGAAAGAAAAGCAAAAAATTCCGCACCGTACCAAGCGAATACATATCATAAACGTCTCAACGAGTTTCTATCGACAGCCGTAACCTTAGTATTTCCAAATACACAACAGGCACGTTTTTTTCCAGCGTCTGATTGCAAAACAACACCGCTCGTCCAACCTGAACCCACCCAAGCAACGCCTTTTCGCCGAAAAAGTCGCCTGTTGTCAACGTGCGTATCTCCTGCGGCTCGTTGGCGCCCTCGAGCATTTGCGTGATCTTCACTTTTCCGTTGTTGATTATGAAGAACATGTCGCCTTTCTCGCCCTCACGAATGATATAGTGGCCAGAGTCGTAATAATCCTGCGAAATTACACAAAAAACTAGGATTTTTTCCACGAACAGAAAAAATGTACAGATTCGCTGGGGGAATTCAGCGAAGTTGAAAAAAACCTCGATAAATTGTGGCACAAAATACTAAATTTATGATTTCAATTCGATACGGAACAAAACACAAATACTCCACTTTAGACGGAAATAACGCATGTTTAATCAAACCTGTCACTTTTCTCAGAATACAGAGCATACCAAAGTTTGAATTACAGTGAGAAGAACGAATGTATCGGGTTTGGCTAAAAAACACCTCACTTGTGGTCATTAGTCAATATGTTTTCTCGCACCTCTAATCTCGTTCTCTTTTTTTGGCCAGCTCTATATTCTGTGACCAAAAAGGGCGACAGACAGGTTAACACCGTTTGCAAATAAGAGTGGGGGGGGCCCTAGGAATGTTTTAAAAAAATGTTTTAAAAAAATAGCGTAATTTTTAAAAAAAGTAATTTTAACTAGCGTCGTAGCGCCTCAGGGACCCCCCTTGCAAGGGCTCATTGATACAGGGCCTTAAAGAACTCCGCAAGATCTTTCACGTGAATACTGTGTGAGGTTCCAGAAACTGTGCAACTACGAGATACGGTAGGGCTAAAAAGGTACACTTTGCGAAAAATCGCAAAAAATCGAGGGTTTTTTTAACTTCCGCGCCCTAAAAACGACCTTTATAGGCATAATCAGGGGGTACTCAGGGGGTAAACCTGAAGCGCCTTGATTAGTAGAATGTCCCTGCACCCTTGGTTTGAAAACTTTCCCATGTAGCGCAGACCCCCCCCCCCCCCCCACTCTTATTTGCAAACGGTGTTAACCACACAAAAAGTGCAAAGAAGCAGCGCGCACCTGATCCAAGCAGTCGGCGATCTTGCTGAGCCGGTCCTCCGAGAGTCCTTTGAAGAGTTCAACGTTGCGCACAAAGTCCATCACCTGCTCGTGGCGTTGTTGACCGAGCGACTTGGTGATCTGTTGGAATGCGGATCGATCCAGCACCCATAGGATGCAGTCGCTCAGGGCTGAACGATGCAGCGAATGTTTTGTTGAGTTTTTTGCTTTTTTTGTGAATTGCGGCACACAACATTGCAGATGCTTGCATGTGCACACCACACCAATCAATCCCCTAATTGTAAATGATACGGAAATGGACTATAATGCCGTTGTGTCTGCACTCTCAGTATGGACTGCAGCATTTTAGTGACTCAGAAATCAATAATCTGTTGAGCTCAACGTTGTGCTTACAGTCGAACTGTAAGTTATAGGCAATCAGCCGATTGGTCCCTGATCACATGGTGGTCACGTTCCGTGCAGGACAGACTGCACCACCACAGCAATGCGTGCGCAGAAAGCAAGCATGCCTAACGCGATCACCAACCAATCAGCGGACTGCCTACAATTTACAGGTCGACTGTAGTTCACTGATCAGAGCACCAATGCCAGTTGAGCACAGAGTACGGCAGTGGTTGACCTTGTACGGAGGCCGTGCGCGTGCAGTTGTACAGGATCGCCAGTTCACCAAAGACGCGTCCGGCGCCCATCTTGCCGAGCAGTTGACCCTCGCGTGACACTTGCAGTTCGCCGGCTGAACGAGCAAAAACAAACAACAGCATGTCCAATTCATTTTTCAGTTCATTTCCGTTTCTTTCTATTTGATTCAAATCACATTTTCTGGTTGCTTTCTTTCCGTACATCAGTTTGACTGCATGTCTGGAAACGTATTGTGTCGCAGAGCAAACAACAAACAATCGTTACGGCCAATTCCGTATGACCTACTCTGTCCCACAAACAGTCGGTCGCCCGGCTCGCCCTCTCTGATCACCCAGTCGCCGGCAGAGGCCTTTCGCTCGTACATGCACTCGACCATCTCAATCACCTGCTCCTTGGCGAGCTGCCGCAGAAAGTCGTTCTTCTGTACGGCGTCACGAATCAACTGTTTTACACTGAAAAAAGTTGACAACGCCGGCTTTGGTCAGATTGACTGTGTATAACTGGGTCGTGATAATTTTTGACTGTTTTTCTTTCACAGAGTGTTTCGGTGGTTCGTTTTGTGTTTCGAATAGACTTCGATCAGAATATACAAGTAAAATCGTACTCTAAATTGGAGGCAATGAGCTGATTGGTTGGTGATAACGTGCTTTCTGCTTGTGGTGAAAGCATGCTTTCTGTGCAGGCATTATCGCTGTGGAGGTGGAGTCACAGTCCTGCACAAAAAGCGCGCATCACGTGATCACCAACCAATCAGCTGATTGCCTCTAAATTCAGAGTTTGACTGCAGTGCACGAAAAAAATTTGCAAAATGTCAAAACAAACGCACCCAGCACTCTTCTCGTGATGCACGAGCTCCGCCCTTTCGGTGCCGGTCGGTTCGGCGCTGACGGCAAGCTTTTTGGCACGCGTCGGCACCTGCTTCTGATCCTGTCAGGTTGTTGTTAAAATAAAGTTCTCTTTTATTTTTATTTGTTTTTTTACTTACTTTCGTATCTAAACTATTTGATCATCCTGAAGATCTAGAAATCAGACGTCACACAGTCATACTAGTTTGGTTGGATGCTTCTGCCATTTCCACCTTATCTGTACCTAGAGATTTGTAGCCAGGTGTTCTAGCGCTTGCAAGCCTTCATAAGACTATTAAAAGTTGAATTTTCCATTAAACACATTCCGCTCCGAGCGCAACTAGATGAATAGCGCACTGTATACAGCGAACTAGAGCGTGCATTACAAACAGACATCATCCACAACGCGATTTTGTAACTCACGCTCCGGTTTCGCCTGAACGCATGTGGAAAAGGGCAGCGTTTACCTTCGGTGAAGGCAGGTCGCCGACGACGTCCTCCGTTGGGGAGGTCGGTTTGGCGGCGGCGGCCGTCTGCTGCTGAGTGTGCGCCGCCGCATCCACCGCTGACTCCGCCTTCAGCTCGAGCACCGAACGCAGTTTGTCGCATTCTGACTGCAAATGTGAACGCAAACGGTTTTTTAGGGATTCTTTTTTCATAACGACCTGAACAGCGTCTCGTTTCGTCACACATGTATTCAAAGTGGACTGTGTCAAAATCACCCAACTGTGCCTAGGTGCCCAGGACTCGGTTTCGTTAAGTCTGGTATGAACCTTACCTTGATAAGGGTAAAAGTCCTATATGCCGTTTTTTATCATGAAAACTCGTTCAGGATTTGGCCTATGTTCACGTTGACAAACGTACTAATAAGCACAATAATGTGGTGTAGTGTGCTAAACGCAATCACACGTTCGCTGCGAAACACTCCGGTTTTCCATTTGCCCTGGACCAATCTGGCGGGGGTTCCAACTTCCATTCCCTCCCTTCTTACTACGAACACGCGCTGCCGCTAAATGCGTCGCGTAGTTTTGGGGCTGAGAACAACAACTCTGAGCGACCACGAAAAACCACCTTTGAATACTGTGAAATGTCGTGATCGGACAGCGCGAACGGCAACGAAGCGGCGACGAACATTGGCGGCGGGGGTAATGCGACACGACACTGCTCGTTCAGTTGACCGGCTAGCTGTTGGTCAGCCACATTGTTGTGATTGTTACTAGTTCTCGTCTGGGGATTGTCGCTGTATGATGCAATCGGGCCTGGCACATGACCAGCCGTCGTCGTCGTCGTCGTCGTACCCGTTGCTGTTGCTGACAGGGTCGTACCCGTTGTTGTTGCTGACATGGCCGTACCCGAATCGGCCGCAAATGTTCTCGACGACGACTGATGCTCGTCGTCTGCTGCTGACGTGACGGCGGCGGCACCCCGCTGGTTGTCATAAGGCATCGGGTGCTGTACCGCTTGAGCAGTAGAGTCGGCTGTCGTTGCCACCGTGTTGTTGTTGTTGTTGCTGCCGCTGCCAGTCGCCGGTGACGACGATGACGAGGCGCAGCTCACCAGCTGGCGTAATGCCAATAGACAGCCGTTGACGAGATTGCAGTATCCGCAGCCAGCGTCGCTGTGTTGTTGTTCGTTGTTGTGATTAGAGGCGTGCTGCTGTTTGCTGGCGGTGGCCACGGCGACGACGACCACTTGTGCCAAATTGAGCACGTGATTTCACAGACACACACACACACACAGTCTAGAACTATGTGATTTGTGCAATTTGCGTTGTTGCGTTCGTGTTTCGTGCTGCTGAAGTGAAGTCAACTGCTGCGAATGATCAGCAGCGATTTCAACAACATGGACGACGGAGCCGCTGTTCTATTGATAGCATATATCCTGTTCAATCTGGATCGTATGGCCAACATCGCCCGCTCCTGCACACAACACACGGGTGTCATTTTTTCCTGAGCCGATACTTATCAACGTAACTCATGCGCAGGAAACAATGGCAATGGTTTTTATGCGCTCAGGATAGTTCGCCAAAGCCACATCGCACGGCTGGGTTCAGCTAATCGGCTGCTACATGGCATGCCGACTGATAAAAAATGTTATTTCACGTCGTTAATCGCAGCAGCTCTCGGTAAAAAGAAAACAAAGACAGCCATAGATATTTCTTTTCTCGCGATAACGGAGGTCTGGCGTCTGAAAAAGGAGCTCGGAGAAAAGCTAAGTAAACGAACGACAATGTCAACAATGTTGCCTTCATTTTTTGTGTGGTCTGGGTTGACGCAAATGCAAGTTAGTGCGGGTGGTCCAAGGCAAAAAAAGAGCTAGTTTTTTTCAATGCGAGTAACATGTAAAACATGGTCATGTATAAATGTTGTTGTGAACGAATCAATGTGTGATATGCGACCACACATGATGAGACAAAAAAGCCGTTGGTGTGTGAATTGTTTGCGGTTGCTAAAAATACGAGTAGAATTTCGGCGAATAAAAGGAAAACAGAATCAGTTCGCGCAAAAGTTAGATATCATATGACACATTTCTTATATTTGTTGCGAGAAATGTGCACAATAAAACGCACAACAGTACAACAGCAACAGCGCCTGCAAAAAAATGCGAAATTGAAAGTTGCAAACGAATTGAATCACATTCAATCAACGGGGATGACAGAGCGAACACTCTTTAAACATCAGAGACGGCACAGACAGAAATCAAGCAACTACAAGTAAAATATGCAGACAAAATGTAACAGAGTAAAAGCAAGCATGCGCGTCAGAGAGAAGTCAAAAATTGTAAAAAAATGCTATTTTTGCAGCATCCGCCGCAAGGGCAAGTTGGAAGTTGGCATAGGCAAGGCAGAGCCGAGCGAGCGTAGTCGACGTGCACGGAAAAATCACAACGATACTACACACTGCTACACAGGAAAGGAAAGGCAAGACGAGAACTAGACGAGAAACAGCGAGCGAAACGGAGAGCAACGTGGGCAAAAGCAGTCGGTATACGCAAGCAGCAAAAGCAGAACACGTGACGCACTACGATGCGATGCACTGACTGCAATGCAACACGCACCAGAGTGGAGAGAGAGACACGCCTGACAAAAGTGTCAGCTCAGATGGACAAGCAGCTACTATGAGCTGAGCATGACGGAGATGTGAATCGGAGACATATAGAACGCAGCCCACGTGCGCACAAATGTGCATGCGCAACGGTCGTACAGTACAAACAAACACAAACATCGACTAAAAACCACCGCAACCAAAACCTGAAACCATGGACGTACAAAACAGGATGAAGGATCACGTCACGACAAACGGCACACAGCAACATGCTTATTATGCGCCTTGGCTATTTACACACAAGACAGAAGCGGCAGCCATAAGTGTAACAGGTGGACTTGAAGTTGAAATTTTTCAAACTTTTGCCCGTCCCGTGAGTGTTTTCAAAATGCTTCTACGAACCAGATTCCGACAGTGTTTTTAGCGGTTCTTCAACAACAAAAATAAGAGTGCAGGATGAATAAAATAAACAATTTGAACTTGGAATAAAAAAACAGAAAGCTGTTACCGTTCCGGCAGCCACCATCAAACAATAACAGTGACACAAACTAAATCCGGTTATGTTCGGGCGCTCAGCGTCATAATTCTGTTGAGCACGTACAGACGCGGACAGACACGACACGGTTGGTCAACTAATGAAACGGCATCTTGCGGGTGGTTGGCAACCGACAACACATCAAACAAAACAATTCAACTCAGCAAACAACACGGAATTTACAGCTTTTCTCGCGGAGGCTTTGTGAGAAGCGATGATTTTGTTGCCGGACAGAGACACGGAGAAGAGAAACGCAAAGCGATCGGTTTGTGCTGCACTTGCGCCAACTGAACAAACGAACGAACCGACACAGTGAAACGGAAAAATAAAAAAAACATGTTCATATGCATAGTCTTTTGTCGCGGTGGTAAAGACTTTATCAGGTTTCAAGAATAGAACACGACAAAAAACCCGCCAGTCTCAGTCGGACACGGAACCTTTTAGTAAGTTATAAATATAACCGGGCATGTCTTAACGGGATAGAGCCCGAAAGCTAATAATCCGCGTGATACGCACGGGTAGATGCAAAAAACTCGATTAACTCAGGGACCTGTCCTTGTATTGTGTACATATATATACAATTGCATGAACCAACATGGTCGAACTGATTGTCGAAGAAACGTGATGTGATTTTAAAGAGAAAAGACAACGAATTCAACAAAAAATTATACAGTTCATAACGACCAAACGCTCAAATACACCAATGTGGACAAAATCAACGAGACCAATTCTACAACATAATTTCCACTGGCATGATTTCCATGTCGAACATTTAAAAGAAATCCGGTCCGATCTTAGAATAGTGAGTGAGAAAAACAAACCATATCAAAACAAGGAAACAAGAGCGACACACGAAAGCTCTACACTGACGGACGCACTGGCATAAGAAACAGGCTACAATATGTCGCTGGACTGAGACTGGTCGGGCCGGGCTCGACGAGTAAACAGGCACAAACGTTTCAAAATGGGAACACGCGACACTAACTTTGGTGAGCGAAAGAAAGCCGTATATGCAAGTACATAGATATTCTGGATAGCGTACACACTTTGTTCTTGTCTGGTTTATGCAACTCGGACCAGCCGCGACGCAAGCCAGCTGGCGCGGGCAGAAAAACCGTCCAGGGAAAATGAACTGCGGAGCGTTGGTTTCGAAACGAAACGACACGCGGACTTGATAAAACTAGTTAGAAAATTCTGTGTGTGTGTGTAGGATGGAGCAACCGATGAGGGAGTGCGAAGCGTTGCTCAGAGGGTATACGGCGCCGACGTGCAAGCCGTGAGCCGAAATGTAAGCCGGAGCATAAAATGTGGCGCTGTGGATGCCCAAAAACTGTCGTGTTTCCACGCGTAACATGACATGCCAACTAAACACGGCTGCGCAAATACTTGTCAGCATTAGAAAGCACACTACTACTGACTGATCACAAGTTGCGGAACCCTGTTAAAGAAATGAACACACACTGTCGTTCGTCTGATCGAACCGGCTAAAAAATGAACACGAAAATGATAAACATTGGAACGTTGTTTATCTCAACAAAGGAACCTATAAAACCTCCCAAAGTGTTCTAACAGCGTTCCAAATTTTAAGCCATGAGGTCCCTTTGTAACAGCTAAATCAACCCTCTGCACTTCACAACACTTGTCGATTTTTCATGTTTTCCAGATATTCTGCTGTAGTGATAGGGGCAAAATACCGTGAAAAAATTTGGTCAGAAAAAATACCGTAAAAAATTTGGTCAGAAAAACCTCCAAATGTTTTCTAAAAGTGTTCCAATTTTCAGATCGAAACGCCTTAGCACAAGTCAGTGAGAGCATTTTGAAATTGGAACCTTTTTTGGTCAACCCTGTATTTTGCCCATTGCTTATTTCAGACACTCTGTATTACTGGATTTACAGTCTCTACTATTTAAGTGAGAGTACGTGCAAAGTTAAGGTGATAGGCTTGTCTGACAACTGAAGTTGAAGTGGTTTTCCAACAACGGAAGCAAAATTAACCGAACCCAGACTGGAGTTATGTCATGTGGGAACGCCAGGAGAGAAAAAACACATTGCAACCATCATCAACAAAGGAAGTGTTTTTCCGACAGAGAACAGACAGACAGGAAAACAAGAAAAAACATGGTTATTGATTGGGTTGGCAAAATGGTCGCTGGTTCAAAGAAATACCTCTGGTAACGCACCTGCAGACGTCATAATACTCTGAATAAACATTTGTACGTGCAGTTCTGTCGTGGAAAACGCACAGCTCAAAGAAAATAAAACGCAGCCCGAAGTTATAATGTGTTCGATTGAACCTGTCACTTGCTTCGCAGAATGCAGAGCATACGAAACTTGGAATTACAGAAAGAAGAATAAAATTTATCGGGCTAGGTTGAAATCAGACGCCACATTTGTGTTAAATTATGTTTTCTTGCAACTCAGATTCTGTTCTTTTTTCTTTCGCGAGATCTGCATTCTGAAAAAAGTGACAGGTTAAAACGAACAAACTGTAACAGTTTTTTTGGCTGACGAACATCTATTTTTGACAAGAAAAAACAGCCGGCCAGCGATTCCATTTTAGCTTTGAAAATGGATTGCGCAATCTGCAGGTCATTCAAATGATGAATGCCAAAAACGACATCCGAATTTGCAGTAAACGAAAAAAAAGATTACGCATCATTAGCAGATATGTAGATACATCGCTATTATTTCACATTTCTGCGCTACTACGCACGAAGCGCGTTCAATCATACAAAATGAAAAAACCAACTTCAGACAAACTGCGCACCAACCATAAACATCCGAGCAACGCGCGTGCTGCGTTTAGTTAGGCTACGATTGTTCAACGATTTTTTGTGCACAAACTTTGCGCTGCAATATAATAAATATTAAGCGGCTGAAACCGGTTTTCCGACAAGATCAAGCACAGCACAGTTCGTAGATACGTACAGTAAAACATGCCGTAACATCGATTACATTTCGCGCGCTAAAAAACTGTGCAGTGTGAAAAAACCTATGCCAACAGCAAATGGCGGAATGCGGCGACGGCCAAAGAGGGTTTTGACACAGACACGAGCGAGCGAAAAAAGCAAAACGGTGGTTTGTTGTAAAATCGCTGCCGGTGCTGACATTGGTGGCATTGAATATACGGCGGAGGCGACGGTTTAAAAATGTGCAAATGTGATGTGCAGCAATGCTGCTGATGAAATGGAGAATTTTTGAAGAGAGAACTTCGGATTGATTTGATTGACTTCGGTTTCTTCTGACGGTTGAAAGAAAACTAAATAACCTTTTCCAGCGTGAAAAACCACTTTTAAATTTTTACGATTACCATGGATTTTTTTTAGTTGCAGACCTTAAATTAAACAGTTTGTTACCTGTTTCCCACAAGTTTAAAAAACGGAATAAAACAACGGTTCGTTTCGGCATGCAAAAGATTAGACTCCAAGTCCGTTATTTTCAATTAATCGTAGTATTTTCAGCGACAACTACGAAAATGCGGTAAAA
Organism: Theristus sp. LFF4_11; assembly: GCA_030248135.1. Taxonomy (NCBI): domain Eukaryota; kingdom Metazoa; phylum Nematoda; class Chromadorea; order Monhysterida; family Xyalidae; genus Theristus; species Theristus sp. LFF4_11. Next base: position 25,882 of record JASANC010001738.1, on the reverse strand, counting down.
AACGTTGCGCTTGCGTTGCAATTGCAAACATGTTATCAATCGACACACTGCACATTTGTACAATAACAAAAACGCGCAGCACAACCGTCGCTATCACCAGGTAACACAGCAAAAAAATGACACGACAAACAAAAATTTTGCCGACTGCGAGTTTTATCAACCGAAAACCAACACTCAGTCGCATCTACTAGCCTACGAGCAAAACTGCGAAAAACGTGTCCAGTTTAGGCGAATAAACGTGTGCTCTCGTGACAAAACGATTGGTTCTCTTCTCGGCGAACAAATGGCGGCGGTGTGCGCACCTGGGAGAACGCATTACAAACGCATTCAAACGGTATCACAAAAACAGGCACGTCGTAATTGATAACAGACAGAAATGCCTGCTTGGTAAACAACCGCAATGGGAGCTAGCAAAGTTTGTCATTGTTGTTGTTGTTATTGTGATGTCAGGCACATTCGATAGCTGTCATGTCATGATTAGCAGTGTCGAAATGATGACTAAACATAACGATAACATCTGTCACTCAAGAGCGTCCTCAGATAACATTCTGCATTCTGTTTAGCACGGAAAAACAGACCGAACTTTTTTGACGTGCACGACTTTCGTTTTTGTTTTTGTAAACATGCGTGTCGTTGGATTTTCGCTTGCAAAACAAAAACGAAACGATGTTTACCAATAATGCTTGTTCTGACAAAAAGCTACAACTGTTGGCATATTAACGAAACCGACGATGACTCAAGGAGATACATGTGAAACAAACCTGTAATCTGTGGCTGTGGGCCGAGAATTTCTTTATTCGATTAGAAACAGGACGTAAAGAGCCTAATACGGCATTCAGGAAGCACTATTTGGTGACGCAAAACTGTGTATCTAGGGGTCACTTAAAAATGCTTCATGAATCTCTGGAGTCGATTTTTGAATAGCGGTCCAAAACCAAATCAAACTTTGCATCAACAAACGAATTCTGCATTATCACGATCCCATCCATCGTCATCCAAATTATGCTCCATGCGCTGTTCCGCTTCGCCAGACACCTTTCGAGGAAAAAACTCAAAAAAAACGCCCGGAAAAATGTTGCACAGTTGCATGCTTTTTGACGCAGCCCACCACTTGGATTTGGACAGAATTGTCGAAAAACAAAATGTTTTGTCGTTCGTTCACTTGCCTGTAAATTCTTGACTTCTTGTTCGAGATGCGTTATTCGCTTCAGGTGACTGTCAATCTGCGTCTCATTTTCGCGAATCAGTTTCTCCTTTTTCTCCAGCGATGATTCGAGCTCCGGTATCAACCGCTGCACTTCGGTTAATTCGAGCGTTCGATTGCCGATTTGTACCTGAAAAAAACAATAGAACAGAAATTTTGGCTGGTTTTTTTAAACAAAGTTAGACTTCATCTTCTTGATACTCAATGTTCTTAAAGCGGCATTCATGAAGCAGTATTTAGCGACGCATAGCTCTGTTAAAACACAGCTACGCGCTCACTAAATACTGTTTCATGAATGCCCCTTAATTCTTTAATGAACGGTCCATTGGCCTCTGTATAAACTTTACTTCAGTTCTCAGCCAGTGCACTCCTTTTTAGACCGTGGACGGGCTGGGCCGGGCCGCTTTTTTTCACAGTTTTAACGAGAATTGTGTTTTTATTCTAAGAAATGTGTCATCATGCGTACCTTGATCGAGCATAACTTCATTATGCACAAATCAATGATTAAAAATTGCGTTATCACGATGCACTTAAAAACCAGCCATCAAAAACACAAGTTCCGGCAGCCACCATTACTGATTTGAACAAACCTTGTCGCGTTGCTTGTTCAAGAAAGCCATTGAGCATAAGCTGGCACTGACAGATAAGCAGCTCAAAGTTCAAATTGCCAAATACGCAACTCAAAACTAACAAAGAAGTTGCTCACGGAACGCAATATACTTTAAATTCACAATTTTATTTATACAATTAAAATTTATTGAACACCAGCCGCATCCTTTTCTCGTTGGCACAAAATCGTCCGCAACACACAATTCACCAATCCAAAACACCGCTACGACTACACCGAATGGCAACGATACCTGAAAATGATCCATCTTTCTTCACACCGCTCCTCTTGGAAATTTAATCAAGCACAGCAAAAAAAATAATCCAACTGCAAAAAAATCAAAAACTGGTCTCACTCATAAGTTGATCAAAATTGAACAAAAACACACGTCAGTGGATCGGTTACATCAAAAGCGAAGCAACACAAACAGAACACCAGAGTGGTGCAATAAACGAGCAATTGCATGGCAGAAGATAAGGTATGTGGTATGTGGCAATGCTGGGGCGACGATGAAATGAAAAAAACCTGACGCATTTGACACAAACGCTGCGAAGGAAAAACGATGAGAACACTGAAATTATTACGCGCATTTGTTACGTGTTGGCCCGAACAATTTGATTTTACAAAATCGACACAAACAAGAAAAACACACAGCAACAGGACGCCGCTACCTTCACTATTTTTTTCAATTAAAAACGATTTGACACACGTGAAAACGTGTCACCCCACGACACAATAAAAATGCCTCAATATCAGTAAACAGGTTCCTTTCCGAGTGAATTTTCTTCCATTTTGAATCGGAATCTGGTCATTTTTCAACCGTTTAAAATAGGAAACGTAGCAATAAACGTAGCGCTCTTTTCCGGTAAGACGATAGCCAGCGAGAAAAGCAGCGGAAGAACAAGTATTCCTGGTGCCGTTGCCGATGCGCCACGCCATGTCCATCCACTGGTCTCAAGAAAGCCATTCATGCAGGAAGGCAGAAATGCTGGTCCGACAGTATAAACGAAAAAAACTACATTCAACTGAAACCTTTGAACATACCCAGCTTACTGAAAATGATCCCAATGAAAAGAAAATTCGCGACCATACGGCGAATACAAGTCAAACAAAGAGCCAGTCCCGTATTCCGGTTTCGACTACGAAAAACAGTGCGCAAACCGTAACACGATGAACCACCCATCACGCGGTACACTGATCATTAATATTCGCGGCCGATTTGTCGCAACACACCAACTCATACACTCGAAATACATGTTTCGGTTGACCATGTGCTTGCTGCAGTGTCATCGTTAACAAAAAAGTGAAAATATCCAGCTTCTTGTCGCGAAATCAAACACACAACCAGTTAGCAGTGAAGACTTTTGAACTTTTTTTGAGCTGGCATAACTGAGACAGCAAAAACGACAAAAACTGGGGATTTTTCGAAAAAAATGACACATCTAGTGCAGTGCAACAAATCAGCACTGACCACATGATTACTCTCGCGAGTGACGGCCCTATAGCAACCGGCCAGTGAGCCCGAAGTGGCACAGACAAACGGCACGAAAATGAATATGCCGCTTCGTGAATATGGTGAAATGAGATGCCGTCACAGAGAGCCGCACAAAGCGTGAGTGTGCAAAAACAAAGCGCAATTAGCATGATTGTGTGTGAAGTGTGGATTGCGTTGTTTGGAACGGTGTTTCGCAACAAAAACACATGCAGCCGACAGCGACAGAAACAACGTTACGTTGCGAAGCGAAGTGGCGGGCTCGACAACTAGTTCGTGATTTTCTGTTATTGTCATTATCAAAACATTTTGTCTGAATCTACCAGGATAAGCAAAAAAATCTTACTGTTTTCGCTAGAAGGTGTGAAATGGCACGCACTGACCAAAATAAACAAACTGCAAAACATGAATCGTGTAAAAAAACGCCCTGTCATGAAGATCGTTTAACATAAACAAGCGTAAACACAGCTTTTTGCGGACAACGCATAAAACCCAGAAAATTTCACATTAACAAAACAGTAGTAAAGCGTCGCGGAGAAAAGCGTCCACTAACATCTTACAATAAACCATAACAAACAACGATTATGAACAAGTGCAACTTCCTGAGATCAACAGAAGAACAGCTGCGACCGTTGCAACAGTGGTGCACGCACTAAAACACCATTGAAAAGTGAAAACCGAATTGTTGTTATGTGTATGTCGAAGCAGAAAACGAGTAGGGCGGAAGAAGGACACGTTCATTCTGCAGCTCCGGTTGTTTATCGCAAAAGTTACCAGTTTCAGGTTTTCATATTAAAACCGTGTGTGTGTACAGTCAACAACTGACACCATCGCGATCATGCTGCGTGTGTGTGTCATTTTACGTTTCCGAGAGTGAACGAACAAACAGATGTATACGAAACGTACACACAGAAACTAATAATGCGCTTGCGCAATGTGCTGACCGTATCAACTGAAACTTATGCAAAATGTATGTTCCCTGTTCTTATATTTATCTGAAACAAGATTACAACAACAGCACTCGTGTTGCTGTGCTTATTAGTGACAGTCGCAACGAGAATACTGACCTGTGAACAAACACAAAACGTAAAGTTGCACTTATCCGTTAACCATGAAGGCTTCAAGAAGAAAGCTTCGCAAAAATAGAAGACTCAAATTTCGGTGAAAAAACGGCAGATATATAGATCTGGAGGAACAGCTGGAACTAGAAGAAAGGCGCGAAAAAACTCAGCATCATTGAACGCGGCGCACTTGCCGGTGAGTTCATCTACAGATGGCACATGTGAGGTCGCTGCGCACAGAGGCAACCCCGTGCCGTATTTCTCTCAATAGTACACACACACTCGAGGCAGGCAGCGCCCGTTATTGCGCGGACACGGAAAGATGAAAAATGGACAAAAGTGCGAAGGAAACTCATGTGTGGCCTTTAAACGGACCGAATGCGAAAAAACGCCACATAATTTGCTTTTGTTCACGCCCAACATGTGACGTCGCACACCAAAGCGGCGCCGTCTCGAAGTGCAATTTCTGTATTTGAGTAGAGAAAAATGCAATATCAAGAGAGACAGCGAAAAGAACGGCTGGGATGTTCAATGATTACAAATGAACGCCATTCGCGATACTCGTGCTATCTGATAGTGTCCGTTTCAGACAGGATTTGCAAGCGATCATGCAAGCAACGGGCTCCGATATTTTCCGCATTGAGTTTTACCTCGCTCGCCGCATATCACAAGCTCAAAGCTCAAAGTCAACCAGCAGATACTAAAAAAACTAAAAACGAATAAGCACAAGCGAATTTGCTCGCCTGTTGCCTGCGGCTTTCTCTGTGCACTTAACGAAACAATATGTAGTAGTCGTAGTGTGGTCATACAATTTGTCGAAAACAATTCAAAGTAAATGGTTGTCAACCAACGCACCACACAAAATAATCCAGCCACAAACCATCCCCGGCAGAAAATGCCACACAGGATTGGAACGATCAGTTCAGGCTTAGTGCGCCTGAAAAGTGCGCACACTGACAGACAAGCACCACTACGAAAACTCACATAGGGCACGGCGTTGCTGCTGCACAGGCTGCCGGTGTCGCATTTACCGCAGAGTAACGGCATAATATGCTTAGGTGGAATTCGAATGAATTGTGTTCGTTCTAATGAATCCAATTAAGTTCAGCAAAAGAGTCGCGCAAAATATAACCACCGTCGTTTTCAGCACCAAATAATGTACAGAAGATCTTTACCGGTGAAATTCACGAATCACATCAATATTATGATCAGAAACGCTAATGGTCGATTCGTAGACTTCAATTTTTTCATCGTTCCATGCCGCGAATCGTGGTGGTTTCGTTTATCTGTGATGTTTTTTCAGCTGAATATTTTTAAACAATCAATAGCGGAAAAAGGCCGTCTCGAATGCAAAATCTTACTGCTTTTAGCGGACAAACAACATTTAGAAAACACGATCTGAACGGGTGAAACTCAACACTTCTCCCGACTCGTTCAGTTGCTTGGACCCGAAAAACAAACACCGCACAAATGCGACCGACAATAAAAAAATCTATAGGTTGGTTTGGTGCTATCGGAAACACGGACACAAAAGCATGGGCGAATCCGGTGGCAAACGCATGCGCTCTCACAATGGGGCGGCCGTTTATGCGCGCCAAAAATGCACAACGGTGACGCAGGCGCATTTGTACATATAGGCACGATACGCTAACCGCACGCACTGTGAGCAGCAGCAAGCAGCAGTGACAATTCATAATACTTGACAAGCATGTGGCGCACAGCAGCACACATGGCTGATGGGCGTTGTGTGCGTGCGGGCGCGCAAACGCACAAAATTGATCAAACCGGGACTTCGGACATGAACACATGCGTTCACAGAAAAAAACAACTTCGTATCAAACTGCCGCTGCTTCCATTATCAGAGAACTTTTTTTGTCGATCCGGAAAAACATTCAGCGCACAACGCAACGGCCGCTGCTAAGCACCACGGGGCCAGGCCTGTTCGATTGTTTTTGCACGAAAATAAACAGAAACCGCGTAGCGTCGGAACCATGTGTACAATACGTTCTAAATTGCAGCAGCAATGGATGCTGCAACCGCGTAAGGCTTAATTACGTTTTCCTCAATTCAGTAAACAGTTGAAAACTGAAATTCTCTTGTAATAACAAAATAAGCGCGCGAATAAAAATCTTTAAAAAATGCTGCTTTTAAATTTGCAATGCGTATAATACCTAAGTATCCATTATAACTCTACTGAAAAACGTCAGAACATGACGGTTCGTTGAAGAATGGGTTGGCCGGTTGTTAGAAATTTTCCACCGACACGGACAACAAAGAACTAAAGTAAACAGCAGTAAAAGCAGACAAACGCGACTCCAGTTTTTTTTATTTTTTCCATCGTTTTTTACCACTTTTGAACACCCGTTTGAACTTGCCTCTGTCCGATAGCAGAAACCGCTGAAATCTGAAATCCTCTGAGATTACAAAAATGCAATTGCTCTATCAGTAGTTCCACAAGCTTGCCTGGAAGTTTGGAACTCAGGTTTATTGTTTACCTCTCAGCAAAAACAACCTAAGCTCGCGCTAAAATTGCAAGCAGACACGAACACGAAGCACTTATGGAGCAATTCTTGTAATGCCGCATTCTCGAGCTGTGAAATTAGAAAAAAACAATGGTCCATAGCATCAGGTTGTTGCTGCAGCTGCATAATGCCGAAAACTAATGATTTGATCATTGGTTAAATTTCTGCAATCCCAACGACTAGTGGTCCCGAAATACATAGTAGTACAAACGGTTTCGAAGTGATGACAGACAGTTTCAGTTTAGCAACTAAAGTTTCAGCTAATTCGTTGCCCAGCGCACATGCTGCAGTCTCAAACGCTAATAAGAGCACTCTTGTTGCGGCACCGCAAGCACACTATTTCTGTACCAAGTGCACGAATTGAAAATGAAAATTAAATTAGCCGAGGTTTCTTCCGAAAGCTGTAAAACGTGTGAGCTGCACACACCAGTGGGGGAGTCTGTGTGCACTTGCAAAATATGTTACTTGCGTTTGCTTTTTTGCTTCAGAACAGGCTGCGTGAATCCGATTACGCATGCAAAGTGCAAGTGCCCTTTTTGGCCTTTACTTCGTTGAAAAAGGTTATACTGAATTCGATTGTAGCAGAAAGAAAAACAGACCACAATACGAATGGCATGAGAATTGATGGCGAATAATAACATTTTTGAGAAAATAGCTTCAATTTTCCCTTGAAACTGAATGTTGCCGGTTTTGGCCAACATAAATTTCCAGCAAACTTACAGTCGAAATTGTGTCCGACTTGAAAATCCACTTTTGAACAGTGAACGTTTAGCCAATGCTGCAACAGGTCCCTGTTTCTTTGCAGTCAGGAACCTGATTAAGCATGTCAAAACAACGTCAACGTTTTTTCGTGCAGTCCTCTTCAACATATCCAACTAGCTGATTGGTTGGTGTAGCGGTCACGTGATACATGTATTCTATGCAAACCAAACTACGCCTCCAAACCAAATTCCGTCTCCACAGTAATCCATGCACAGAACGCATGCATCATCAGCCAATCAGCTAGTTGAATATGTTACAGAGTTAGACTGTATGTACAACAACAACAAGCAAGACACCCAATGTCGTCCGAGTCACTAAACCAGTTCTCAAAATCTCATACCACCAGTGACACGCACGCAGCGAGGCTGTATGCAGAGAGAAAATTTGAGAAAAAAATCAAAGCACAAGTTGTCGGCAAAAAAGTTATGAAGGCGAAGGCCAGCAGCACACTATATATCAAAAAATGTAACTGACTTCAACATGTCTGCAACAACGAAATGCATATTCTTGGCTGCAATTTATCAGCAGTATACAATTCAACCATGGGAATGCTTGCACATGCCTGCAATTGATGTTGCAATCGAGTAATAATTATTCAGCCATTTCAAAACCAAAAGTCGTGCACTTGCACGACCGCCCATAAAAACTAGGCTGGGTGGACTCGCTTGAGCATTCTAGCTTTGCTGCTGCTATGGTACAATTGTGTCACCTGGCATGTCTGTTGTTGCAGTTGTATTGTGAGCCGAGTGAGCGTTATCGATTTTCTTGAAACAGAGAACTTCCAAATTTGCATTCTGTTCCTGCATTTTTACCATGTATGAGTCGACAAACCGCAATACGGTCAACCGCATATCCAGAACAAACAAATGGCCCAAAAAAAGGCTTCACACACATTTTACCCACACTACAATCCAATAATTGCACATGTTCACACTCACGTGCAAACGAATTTACAAAAAAATCAATCAATCATCTCCGCTCTACAAAAAACAAAAGCAACGCTAAAAAAACCCTCGAAAAAAGCATTTCTGTTGCAAAAAAACCTCTGCCGATTTCAGCGGTCGCCTCTCATCGCTGTTCGCGTATTCGTCGCCAGGCGCGGCGACGCACGGAAACACAGTGGACGCCAGTCGACTGATCCGGTGATTCATCGTTGTTGTCTGGCCAGCATGAACGTCAGACCGACCCAGATAATAATGAAGATGAAGTCGGTGGAAATGAAATCAGCCGAAAAATGTGTGTGTTTTTCTTGAATTTTCCCCCGCTAATCGATTCGAATTTGACGCGAAATAAATCAAATATCAACCAGCCATTGCGTCGTCGTTTTCGCTTCTCCTCTTCGATGCCGGGGAACACTTGAAACGCAAGACAGACTGATGTCTGAATTGTTGTTGAATTTTTAAAATCGAAATTATTTTAAAATAACAAACATCAATATGCAACAACGCTTTTGAGCCAGACTCAGAAAAACAGTAAACTAAAGTCCAACCGCTGAACGGTTCTAAACCCTCATACGCGCTTCAAAACGCCGACGCTGTGTCTTTCATGGCTTGTTCGTGCGACAGAATTGGTATTTTTTTAGCGCACGCTCCCAACACGCCACCAAGCGGCATCGCCCGCCCGCCAAGCCAAGTAAAAAAAGCTGGAGCTGCAAACGGATATTATGTTGGCCCCAAGACCAAGATAACGGCACATAATTACGTGCGCGGGCAGCGAAAGCGGCAGCCACCAACAAACGGAAAACGTTACTCAACAGCGCTGATCAGTTTGGTCCTGCACAGGCCCGGACGCGTCTCTCACCACGACAGAGGCGTGTGCGGGGCTGCAGTGATGAACCGCAAGGGGTCCGCACTGGCCTTTGCGCCTTGCGGTGTCGTGTTCTCGAAATGGTCAAATGTTGCTCGTTCAGGGGCCAGGTTTTTTGTCGTCCAATAGTGCTGGCTGCTACGCCACTGAGCCCCTAATTGAAATCACGATTCATGAAACATCCCACTTTCGGTTTTTTACTCAAACTGATTTACCAAAATCTTTAACACGATGTGAGAAAAAACTGAAGTTTATTGATAACGTGAACTTCTTTAGGCACCCGGTGGTTTGTAGCGGCACTATTGGACTGCTGAGTTTATAAAGCTGGCCCCAAGGTAATATGACGCTAAAATGTTGTCCTGCTCAAACATGGCACCTTCGCGCGGTGGCGGCAATTTTAAAGTAAGCGGACAATACTGCCGACTGAGCTTCGTCTGCTTTCATTCTAACAACAGAGACTTGTTGTAAGCTAAACACAACACAGATAGCTGAACGCAACGGTCGATCATGACGGCTACTTGCAATGAAATGAACTCATTCTTCAGGTTTATGGTCGATTTTTAATTGTAAAAGCAATACATTACAAATTGTTGGGCAGAATGGTTTGATTGAGCTGCTCTGACAGTTTCCAGCAGAATATTTGTATAAGCCATTTCAAAATGTTCAAAGCAAATTTATGCCTCAAAACGGTTTCCACTGGAAAGCGTATACCACGTGAGAAAAGCCACCAAAAGCACAACAAAAACTACCGCTCAGCTCAACCGTATGCGTAACCTAGTGCCCCATGTACGTTCATAAGCTCAGCTATGTACATGCATGTTTTGTAATGGATGGAACGGAAGCGCTAGCTAGAAAACAAAAATAGATGTTTCCACTCCTCAAATGGTGAGCTTAACAAGGCGTTGGAAAAATTACGTTTGGTTCCTTTTAAAATTTAAATTTCTTTTTGTTCGGAGTTCCGCGACTCAATGCAGGATAAACAGAAAATTAGTTTCACGCTTGAGACGGCCAGTTAAAAATTCTTAAGCGTCCCCGACCCGATTCCCTGAAATTCATCAAAGGTACTCTGGAAATTTTGAAACACCACTGAAACTAATTTTCGTTCACCGTCTGAAATACATTGAGCCGCGGAACCAAAGCAAAACATAATTACACATTGATATTCATCGTTTTTTGAAAGGGGACTGGAAAGGCATCTTAACAAAACAGGAATTATTACCACCGTGTTTACACATCCGAAACACTTTTGAAGCCAGTAAACTCCAAAACCATGATTAAAATTGTTTACCTACATTTAAATGAAATATGGCCAATTCTGCAAAAAATTGCAAAACATGCAAAAGTTTTGTGTTGATGTAAATAAGAATGTTACTACTTATAGTGTGATGTTATAACGATGTTAATTGATAATAATGAAAATTGACGGAAACTACAGCACTCAACCTTGATAAAAACTACCGTTTGAAAGCTTTCATTGCCACCATTTCATGATTTTCAACCGATTTTCAGAATCACCATGTTGCACAGCTGGATTCCAAACATTTCAAAGGCAAAAGACATTTACGGAATTAAAAGGGCGCACTTTTGAAAGAGATACTTTCACAGTAAAGTTATGAACGTTTCTATTTCTCACATAAAAACATCGTTAGTATTTCATTGAGTAAATTAAAATAAGTAGCGACCGCCGAATCTGTTTGCCGCTATTTGTTTCTTCAAAAAGAAATAAGGTCAATTACAAAGGCAATGGACATTCTGAGCTGCTCATTACTAAGCATTCTGCAATCATGTCTTCAACTGTAAACCCTGTCTGCGAATGTCTGCTTGCATACATAAAGCCCACTAGACGTCTCTAAAGTTGCTGCTAAAATTACCGCAATCTGGGAGTGTTCTCTTTTCGTTACAAGTGAAACCGGCCGAAATGGAAATCACATTATGTGTGTCGTGTGCGCATAGTGTCCAGACTGCACCGGAGACAGAAAACCGACCGAAGCCGAAACTCACAACAATCGACAAAAACGCTGGAAAACACGAAACAAGCGCTGACTAGTTGCACTGTGCGCGAGACGGAAAACTAGAAATGGAAGACCACAGTGAGCGCAAGACCACCAAATGCGTTTCTGTGTACATTTGCCTGTTGCTGTCGCCAATACCATACCAATAGCTGCCCCAATAGGTAAAATGGGCACACAATGTGTTCATTCGAGGACAACACGCAAAAAACACTCAAAATCGACACTCAGTGCCAGCGGAATGGCGTGTGGCACGGAATACAGTGGAGACGAGCTGCTAATAGATAGATAACATTGGTACATAACGCGCTGCTGCTTGCAACAGATACAACAGCCGACCGCATGGTGACGCTCGAAAAACGCCGTGCCTGATTCGCATGCTAACACACATACTGGCAGCACAACAGAGACGCAATGTAGTGAAAGGCAGCAGGCGCACGCAGGCTACTACTACTACAACAACAGGTGCTTGTGTGTGTCTTGCGCCAACTCGCACACACGATACAATGAAAAGTAGAATAACATGGAGCGTCAGCGAGGCGCGCACACGACACAGATAGATTCATCGAGCTATTACGCCGACAATGCGGCGCACGCAGAAACAAAACTATGTGCGGTGTGGTGTGTTGGAGAAAACACAACGCGGTCGTCTTGTTGAAGGCGCTCGCTCGCTCATCCATGCATATGGAAACACGGGCAAGACAACACGCATAAACACAACGCTCAGTCAGATGCAGGAAGCAGTGCTCGCGCAAGCTTAAAACACGACGGCTCCGGCTTTATGCGCCGACAGCGCTGAGTAACACGCGCCGCACAACACGCCTGAACAGCGCTGCCAGTGTTGTTGTCGCCGCAACACACAATTATATAACATGTGAGTATCCCTGCACACGGGCACATTTAAGCGATAACAAGCTGTGTGTGCGGAACACAACAAGCAATCCAGCTATAATGCTAGCGCGCTCGTTACGCGCTATATCACTGCTAAAACACTGTTGTTGTTGTTGCGCATATTAACGGACTCACGTTTATGCGTCAGTTATAATGATACATACGTACATGCATACGTAGACATATGTGTCTTGTCTCTATGCAAATATGCAGAGTATCAAACGCATTCTGACGCGAAACATACTGATCCACACTAACGGGTTCGATTCTGCACTAATCAAGCTAACTACATAGCGAACACAGTGTCGACCACCTGGCGAGATGCGCTGGTACATGAGCATGGCGTACTCTAGGACGTGCAAAAAAAACGAATGAAGGAAACAAAACACGCACTAATTTAGTCAACTGCCCTCTTCCGTTAGCTGCTGAGCTTCCTTGTTTGAAAACGGCGCTCCTTATTACCGACGCCACGCACTAGCAAGCGCAGCGCTGAGTTTTCGTGTTTTCCACCGCCACTACATCGTGCGTGACAAATTTTACACAAAACTGACAAAGGCCGGCGACAAAATGCCGCGCGGTGAAACGACTCCAGTTCGAAAGGTCCAAACAACAGCGGTATCTAGATACATCCCAATGCACACACAGCGTTAAACTGTCGATTTGTCACTCTCCTCGCCAGTGGCACAGCAGCGTTTTTTTCCTATTTAGAACGAGCAACAACTGACACTGGAACTAAACAAAATAACGCCGCCAACCAACCAACAAGCACACATAAACTTTCACATTTCAGTTCACAGCTCGTCTCGTCAACACGGAGGTACATAGTCAATATCATAAACCTACGGCATCCAACAGCAAAACAATGAATGGATTTTCCCGCAGGAACCCGCAACAACAAGAACGAACACACACACGCTCCGAACGAGCCGACGCTGGCAAACGCCAAATAAAACAGAAAAAAGTCGTTAAAGAAAAAAAAACACCAGCGCCAGCTTTTTTTCGCTCGAACCACGCAATAAATTAAAAAGCGCACGACGATTATGTTGGAAAGCGAACTGAACTGGCATTCTCTGGATACAGTTTATGTGCCGTAACCAGCTTTGGAAAAGATATCAAGCGAGCTTTGTTCGGTTCCTCTGTTCGTTGCGATCATGCGAAGATAAAAAAGATTTGTCCCAAACTCGCACGGGGTACCGCAATCTTTGGCAATCTTTTTTTGGTCAACGCCAATTCATGAATTTGAATACGTTTTGTTGGGGAATCAAGTAGGGCCCAACATCGATCCGATATACATTGTTATCAGATCTTCAGATCAGAACTGTTCGCTTTTATCAGCTGCCGGTGCCCCCCAGCGTCATCGAGCGTGAACTCTACTACCACCAACGCGGCCACGTGGAACGCTCGCAACAATCACACAAGTATGTTTGAACAATAATACGCAGATTGTACATGAAATTCCAGATTGCTACAGTCAATAATATCGAACTACCGCAATCGCAAACACTCGAGATCGAGCAAATACTCTACTTCCTCCACATACAACATTACTTGAATTCCTAGTGAAATGGCTACACACACTGGCTCGCAGGCAGGCAGTACATAAATTACCAGATTTCGGAAGCAGATTTTTGGACACGTTTTCTTCTGTTTTAAGTGTAGCAATAAACGCAAACAACGCGTTTTTTTGTGAACATCACACAAAGACGCGCGCTGCAAAGTGTTTGGAAAATAAAAACACGACTTCCTTTTCTGAAGATCAAGCAGCGCAGCGGGACCGACCGACCGGACCGCCAAGATTGAACATTTTTCTTGAGTTCCTCTCTCTCACAACTGTTCGCCAACTGTCGTACCGCAAAAATGTTACCACCCAACACACGTGCCCTGTTCACAGAACAGTAACAATTCAGAATTGGATTTTGGACGTTGATTGGTTGACAATATGCTAGAACGACTAATCAGCAGCACCCCAAGAAAAATGCAGCCCACAAACCAGTCACATATGTAACAAATATGTAACATCCGCAACCATTCTGAGACTAGGAATTGGATTTAACCTGGCCTCTTTGAAAACCAGGTTACTCCAATCCCAACACTCAGACAAAGACCTGACGCTGAACACAGGTCTGGATGCTGGAACAGGTCATCGCACGTTCTGCCGAAAAAAACACCGAACCGTGTTGCTCGGCAAAGCGAATACAAATGGAACGTCTAAATGCCAAGCCCGTCCACTTCATGACGAGCGCACACTAGTGTGCACTTTTTTCTTATGCTCATTTCTTCGCAACTTTCAGCAACAACCCCTAGGCTGACAACTCATTCAAAGCGATTGGCAAACTACAAAACTCGCGACAACAACAACAAAACCGGAAACTAACCTGACAGCGACTGGCGCCGTTGCCCATTGCTGCGGTCGAGCTGCCTTTGCGTAAGCGGCTGAAAAGAAAAGAGAAAAGTTGCCAAGAAAGTACGAGTATTTCCGAAATTCATCAGAAAACCTGCTCCCTACCTCCTGGAAATCTTATGAAGCTTTATAAAATCAACGCTTGTCCTGTCTTGAAAATGCGAGCTGAAAGAATTTCCGAAGAATAAATGCAATAGTCACGCCAATAGACCGTATAGTAAATTGAATCAAAAGCGCGCTCGCTCATGTGCTTCCATTGTCGCCGCTAGCTGAGCTGAGAGATGCTTGCCGACAAAATGAAGGCACACGCGCGAAATTGAAAATGTGCAACTCGCAATGAACGGTGCGGAGTGCTCATTCAATATCGTCAGTGAAAGAGATATTTAAAGGCAGACCCCACATTCGCAACGATAAATCGCGCAAAACGGTAAACACATTCACACAGCACACACTTCATCAGCGGAAAACATCATTATTATGGCAAAATGAAAACGTGTACCATTTCAGGCTTCAGGCTAGTCCTCCTTCAGGCAAGTTTCGCCAAAGTGCAGATAATGTTTGAATGCAGGCTTATGGAACATTGCGGCATTCTTCTGTCTACTGTCTAGCCTAGCTGAATGGTGAAACTGAGCAAATGAAAAAAAAACAAATCAAAAGCACCCCTCACGAAATTCAAATATAACTACAGTTAAACAAAACCAAAAAACTTTATAAAATGCAACCAACCAACTGGAAAGATTCAAAGTTTTATGCACTGAAATTTTGTTACTTCCATAAGTTCTTTCTGGCACCTGACGCACGCAGCACAATCTCAACCGTATTTGGTTTCTATCGATACGATTTCATGCATGGACCATGAAGGCAAAGGATAAAAATGTCCACGCGCAGTAACTTTTTATTCTGGTATTCTTTACCTCCGAATAATCTCACATGATCGTTTTCAAAAAACAGAAAAAACAACAGACAAAAAACTGCATTGAAATAGAGTCTTGGATGAAACCACATTTCGTGAGCGGTGTAGTGTAGACCACAGTTTTTAGCTTCGAAAATACGACATGAACGGAGATGTTATTTGTGTTGTTTGAGGTTTGACCTAACTAGTGACGTAAAAGTGTCAAACTATTAAAATTCACAAAGATGCACGGAGGAGAATACCTCACCAATAAAACGGCAATTTTCATGGGAAATGACACAAATTGGTTTTCGTATCCTGTCCAGACCAAAGCGAACGAAGAACGAATTTTAAATTGCGACTTGAAAAAGGTGAAAAAAATGCGCTTGGTGACTAGAATACAACATTGCCAGCTCGCCACATTGGCGGGAGCTATATCGGTTAGCAATGCTATTTTCGCTATAAAATTGGAACAACAGTACAGCACCACGAAATTTCCAATTCGCAGACGTGTGCGCGCCTTTTCATGCCTTTTTTCAAATAACCAATAAAAATACATCGCACATATGAGGCTGCTTCGTGCAAACTTCGAAACCACGGCGGACACGGGCTGAATTGTTTTCTGCATGAAAAATAGTTTTGCCAATTCGAGCGACAAACGTGCGCTTGATAAAAAAACGTTGAAACGGACACTATTGAAAACTAAAACGTCAGCTCATGCGTTGGCGTATGTCTGTCCGCTGTAAAATTTTCGGCTGAGAAAAAAAACTGGCCACCGCCACGGTGCACAAAAAAGCGCAACGCACACTAGAAACTTTGAAACGCCTCATTGTTTGACTATGCGCGCTGACTAACCAAGCAACAATGTTCTCATGAACAAGCCCAGTCGCAACAGCATCCACCAATAGCACAAGCATGAATGTTATACGTTGCACTTCGGAATAAATCACCTGAGCCCGTTGGCTGCACCAAGTTGGAAAGTGACAATTTGGCGTGCTCAATGCAAAAAAGCAAGGCAGCTCACACAACATGAAAAAGAGTTCGGTTGTTGAACAAATAAACGTGACTGTGGTGCAGCTGATAACGCTGAATATTGCAACTGATGGCAACACTGGCAATGTGGTGCGCTTCCTCAATTTGCGGACAGGAAACCTAAATCGTCCACTAATCAGAAGAAGAATGACAAACTGAACGGTGAGGCAAGGCAACTTTTTTAAATTTTTTTCAGACATTTTTTAGCAACCAAGAATTTTTTGAAGAAAGATAAACGAAACAATGACATTTTTTCTGATCAGAAACGAGAGTGGATCGCTCATTATAAATTCTCAGTCAAATGCTGTGGCAGCGCGTCGATCGGAAAAGTGGTGCCACTGACTGAACGGGTTCTGGGCCATGAAACTTAGCAACGCAACAGTGCTAGTCCTGAATAAACACATGCATCTTCAGTTTTCTCAGATCACGTTGAAGAGCAGGGGGTGCAGTGCACAGCAACCGAGCGAGCCTTCGCGTTCTGAACGGGGTCGGAAATTACGCCAAATTGGTGGCCTGGCTAAATTGGAGTGCGATATTTTTCCACAGTCACGGAAAAGAATTGAATTTGGTCAAGAGCACACATCAGTTTACGAGAAAAAAAACGGAACTGACTGGAGTACTAAGCTTTTGTAAAACGGGCCCCTGTTTTCCATGGGACGACGTAGCAAGCTTTTGATGAATCTTTGTGTTGAGAAGCAAAAGTTCTTGTTGAAGCGAAATTTTAAATTTGATAGATGTTTTTTCTTCTCGCCGATGCTACCAACACGATACACAACCGCCTGGCCTGGGACCAGTTGTATAAAAGCTTAGTAGTCCAATAGTGCTTGTGCTAATGTGCTACACCAGTACCACTGAAGCCCTGAATGAAATCAAGAAACATCACAGTTCCGCAAACTGATTATCAGATGCCTGCTCAGCGCTCTTCAACGTGAGATGGAAAAAACTGAAATTTGTTGATTCGGACTTTGTTCGGGGCTCAATGGTGTAGCACAATTGGACTGATAAGTTTTTATAAGTGGCCCCTGGGGGCAGTTTATTACACCTAGCAGTTCAATAGTGCTACTGCTACACCATTGAGCGCTGGAATCAATTCATGAAGCAACAAATTTCAGTTTCCTCAAGTCACATTGAAGAGCAGGCATCGATGAGTTTGTTGCATGAAAAAAACGGAACTGTGTTTCTTGATTTCAGGAGCTCAATGAGTACTATTAAGCCACTAAGCTTTTATAAAACTGGCCCCTGACCTGGAGTGGACTATACACACACAGTGCCCTGCCTGAACACCTCAAGCGTCAGCAAATTTGTCGCAGCGACAAACGGCTCTCTCGCCAACTCTACAACCCTGGTACACTTCGTCTCGCTATGATCCGCTATGAGTCAGTGTCAGTCACGTTCACGTAGTCATGTTCTTCGCAAGTTAACTACGATGCTTTCACGAACAACAACGACAATCAAACAGCGTACCTAAAAAATCCACGAATGCCCCCGCGATCAGGTGTGCTCTGAGCAGCCGTCGCCGCGGTACCGTCTGCCATGGTGTGTGCCGTGTGCGATGTAACTTATTGGTTTAATTTAATTTATTTATAAACTTTATTTCTGCGTCGGTCGACTTTGGTCCAGTTCAGTCAGACCTTCGGCTCTAGAACCGTCCGATCGTCGTCGTTGTCGTTTTTTTTTTCAAACTGTGAATTGGATCTAAAGAAACATGCTGCGGAGTGCGGCTGCCTGCTTAGGGTTGTTAAACAAAAATCAAAATTAAAAAAAACTAAATAAAAAGTGCCGATTAAAAAAATCGAAAAAGTTTTTTCTAATGTGCTTTGAACAGTCTGAAGTCTGATACTGAACTGCTAGAGCTTCTTTTTTAAAACGCACGCGCACCTCGCATCCGCATGCTCATGCTCATGATCCACTAGCGCGCGTGCACACGCTCCGGCCCCAACAAAAACTTGTTTAAAACGCTATTGTTCAGACATTTATTTATTTTTTTTATTTTAAATATACGCGCGCCGGTTCCGGAAACCCGAAGGTACCAAACTCCGGCGGAGACGGGCAATTACTGCCCCGAGCCCAATTTTGCCCTCGGCTCAGGAGGGAATAGACCATCAGATGTTTGTTGGTCACTCTAATTTTCCACGAGTATGTCTTGTCCACAGCGAGGTTCGAACCCGGTACCTACAGAACTGTAGGCCGAAGTTCTACCGCTACGCCATGGACGCGACAGAGGCGAAAGAAAGACATCTTCTTTCTTGAAAAGGCTTGGCTTAGGTTAGGATTCGGTTAGGATTATGTTAGGCTTAGAATTAGGCTTTAGAATTAGGATTTAGAACTAGGTCCGTTTTAGCAATGTACGACAACGAGTGTGTCGGTTTTTAGAAAAGAAGGGCAACCGTCTGAACTGAACTGAACTGTCGTACTAATTCAAGATTCAAGATTCAAGATTTTATTTAACGCGCAACACCTTTAACAAAAACACAATGATAAACAATTAACATAATGACAAAATTATCAAAAAAATGAATGAAACAAACAACTATTATATCATTGTTTTGTATCGGGTGCCGGATGTGGGCAAGAATTGCCCATGTCTTTACCCTAAAACAAGCTGAAGTTGAAAAACATTTGGAGGCACAAACTCTATAAAAAAAAACTCAATTCACACACAAAACGAGAACCGAAAACTGAAGAACCCGAAACAATCAATAAACAAAAAACTTCAATGAGTGGCTTTCTTAAACACAAGATAAAGAACAGCAACGACGCCTGTGACGGCTCAACACTATGATGAAAAAACCAAAAAAAAACCAAAGAAACAAGTCTATGAGCTGTCTCTTCATTCATCATTTTATTTTGTTTGTTTTTTTCTTTTTTTTCTTTTTTTCACATCTTTTTCTTTCTTTTTTCTCTTTTTTCTTTTTTTCCTTTTTTTTAAGAGACGCAGAAACAGACATATCGCAAACACACAAAGGACTCTTAAAACAGTCACACACTAAGACACATACCAAACACGATCCGAAACGCACTGAACATAAACGAAGCAACCGAAACAAAAAAGAAACCGAGCCAAGTCAAACGAGAAAAAAAATCTGAACTGAACGGAACACAACAAAACGAACTCAAAAATCAAAATTGAAAAGAAGCAGAGTCGAATTTCTCGCGAACACAGGAAATGATTCTTGAACCAAGTTACACATCAAAAAGACGAACCAAAGCAACTGAACAAAAGCACAACAGTCGAAACAAAACGATGTATAACCATACCTGGCAAAATCATAATCGAAAAACGGTACTAAAAAAGACGAAATCAGCAAGCAAAAATAAATGAAGAGACGCAGAATTGAAGATATCGCGAACACAGACTCTTGAAATTAGCGTTTCATTTCAAAAACACGAATCGAAAATGAGCCGAACGGAAACAAAGCAACTACAACAGAAACGAAACCAACCAAACATAGCAAAAACAGAAACGAAACAAAACGGTACGGATCAAAACAAACACAACCAACAAAGGTGAAAAATGAAAAGACGCAGAATTGTACTTATCACGAACACACAAACACACAAACACACAAAATGACGCAAAGAAAATGACTATAAAAATCCTAAATAAAAATACTAAATCAAACCACTGATGTTGGCCGACGTTGCCTAAACTGACCTAAACCACAACCTAATCCTAAAGCCTAATTTTAAGCTAAACCTAATCCTGACCTAATCCTAACCTAAGCCAAGCCTTTTCAAGAAGGAAAATGTCAGAACAATTGCATTTTGAACAAGTTCTTATTGGGGCCGGAGCGTGTGCACGCGCGCTAGTGGATCATGAGCATGAGCATGCCGATGCCACGTGCGCGTGCGCTTTAGTAATGAAGCTTTGGTTAGGGGGGGGTTAAAAAAACAAAAATCGTCATTTTTGTTTTTTTTAATTTAAAAAATTCGAAAATCAAGGTTGTGCTAAATCAATCAGGGACAGTACAGTACCGTGTACTGTTTCGAAAAATTTTCGAAGGAGGGGTATGGTGCTGTGGGGGGGGGGGTGCCGACCAAAAAGTGAGGGGGGGTCCAAACTATGGTAACGTGGGACCCCCATTTTTTCATGAGGGGGGTGCATTTTTTCAAAATTTTCTGTGGGGGGGTCCACCCCCCCCCACCCCCATGATATTTTTTCGCTTAAATTTTGAAGGAAAAACGCTAAATTTTGCTGCAAAATCTTTGAAACTACAATGAAGATGGTCAAGTTATCATATATTCAGCTTACAGACTTTATAGACAAAAAATCATGATTTTCGAAAAAAATTTTAGGGTGTACGGAAAATTTTGGGGGGGGTCTCCGCCAGACAAAATTTCATGGGGGTGCGGGGGGGGGGGGTGTTGGCTAAATTTTCGAGGGGGGTCCGATGGGGGGGGTGCCCGGTTTTAGGAGGGGGGGGGTAGCACGGTGCCCCCCCCCCCCCCCCCCCACCCGCCGGTCTCTGGTGCTCTGGGGGGGTGTACCCCCCACCCCCCCCACCCACGGTACTGCTTATGCAGGCCAATCGGAATTTTTTTTATTTTATTTTTTTTATTTTTCTATTTGGAGTACGCCGCCCCCCCCCCCACCAATTCCGGAAACTCGAAGGTACGGACGGCTCACCATCCCGTGGAACCAATACCCTCGCCACGTGAGGGGGACAGCCTCTAAGCTCCGCTCTGTCCTGGGGGCAGCAGTGATCTCAGCCCGATTTTGGTTTCGGTGGCCTGTGGTTGCTATATCCCCGGAGAGCAGCGAATCCGAAAATTTTGTTGAAAACCAGCATACAATGTGGTTATTTAGTAGAAAGCTGTACTGGCGACATAGTTGTTTTAAGGGGGGCTGGGGGGAGGCGTGCCGGCCTGGCCCTTGCGCTAAGATGAAACAAGAATAGCCAAACAAAGCTTGACATTTTTTGAAATAAAAATAGATTTTTTTGCGAACCCTAGACTTTCACTGCTTAGTTATTGTCGAATACTTCTGACAGGAAAACAAACTAAACAAACGCGCACTGACGTTCATGGAGTAGCAAATGATCAGACAGCAATACAAAGATTTGCGCACATATTTTTCTTATCGTGTTTTGCCAGGGAAAGCAACAATTTTACTGTTGCACCGCAAGCACAACAGTCGAATGAATATTCAGTGAAAAAGATGTGTGTCACTGGCCTGAGCAGTAAGTTGTTGGTACCACCACCAGGTTTTCTTGTTGAGATGATGTAGGTCTTTTTTACAAAGTTTTGACAGTTACAGTGTGTGTATAACAACCACACACTTTACAGTTACACAGTTACAGTTTTTTCTTTGAATACACCAGCAGCAAGCGTTTAGTTTACAAAACCGACTGCTGTGCGCAACCTGATTGTGACCTTCGATTGAGCTAACCAACAACCGTCAGAAAAAAAACCTGTTTCACAATTCACATCTATGTAAGTACCGGTACTAAGTGGTAAATTTTTTTGTGGACGCGTTAAAGTAAAACAAGGTTTTTCTTCAGGAGCAGCATTCAAACAATTTACCGCTGGCTGGTCACACAAGACAGAAGCATGTTTTTAAACATTTTTCATTGTTATTATTAATTTATTATAAAAAACAATTTTTTATTCGTATCGTGTTATGCAAATGTCATGCATAAAAAAAGTTTATGTTTACAAAAAAAACTGTTGACGATTTAATTAAAAACCAAAACAGTGGTACCAGTGTTGTTTACGCAAACTGAAATCTTTGGCAAACTCATGTTGTGTCCGGTTTTTCTGGTTATGTATAATTTGATACAATGTAATTTTGTGAACAAAATCCCCATAAGTCCAAAGCTGATTTCTCAAGCCAAACGTGACAAACCGTGGTAACCCAAAAAACAAGCGCATTTATTTTAGTAGGTAATTCTATCAGTGGTAACTGTTTGGAACAATATTTCGCAAAAAACTGCACATTATTGTCAGAAAACAAACGTAAATCCACAGGATTTCCATATTTCAAACATTCGAAGCAAAAAATCGAGCCACACTTAGCAGGCTCTCAGTTGTCGCGTCAACGTCGGCCAGTTTGTGGTTGCTGTCCGGGAAGATCATGATTCTGTCAAGCAAAAAGGATTTGTTGAAAAAAACAGGTAAAAAAAACAAAAAAAACTCAATTATTGTAGAATGGTCAATTGAATCAAGTCAACCGCCTACTTGCACGGAACCCGATTTACTGCGAGCTTTTGTCGGTACTCATGGAAGTGCGGCACAACGCGAAGGTCCTTTGCACCGATCAGAATCAAGTGCGGCGCGCGGACGGATGAGGCGTGAACAATCGGGGACCTCTGACGCATCATGGCAAAGTCCTTGTCGGACAGTTGCATACCTTGCGTGTGTTCTTTGCGCAGCGCTTCGACAACACACCTGTGATATACCTTAAGATTCTGCTACTGCATGTTTAGCACACACTTACCTGTGTCTGAAACCGAAAGGCTTGCCTCGCAAGATAGAAAAATAAAATCAAAAAATGAGCAGTGAAATCACGACACTGGAAAAAATTTGTTGCAACTGAAAAAGTTGCATTTTTTCAGACACGCATCAGATCTTAGGAATCATGCTAAAACGCAACAGTAGGACGAAAGTTATCTCACGTAAAATGCATCACCATCCACATTTTTTCCAGTGGATCCACTAACCAGCCAGGTGTATCTGCCAGCGAATACAGAACACTCATGTCCAACACCGGGCTTCGGAGTGCAACTGCTTTCAGCAACTCCTGCAACCAAAACACACACAAGAAACGTAGATTCTATGAAAAGAATTTTTAAAAAGTTTGTGAAATAAAGTACGAAAAAACACTACCGGATACTGGCCAGCCAAGTGCGCTGCGACGAAGCCACCGTGGGACTCGCCGAGCGCATAAACACGGTTTCTGTCCAAACTAGGATCACTTTCGAGAGTGGTTGTGATTGCGTGCTGCGAAAATTAGTTGATGCATGAATATCTGAAAGCGCATGCTCTTTGCATAAAAATTCTCTATGTTCACTTGGCAGTCCCGGACATCCATCGAGCCAACTTTGCCGGTCACCATGTTACAAAACGCTTGTCCAAAACCTAAAGAAAACTGCAAAATCAAATGGCGAATCAGTCAACATGGTAACGTAAACTCAATTTTTTCAAAACTTAGTCAATATTACCGGCGCTGCCTCTGTAGTTGACTTGAAGTGTCGCGTAACCAAGCGATATCAGAAGCGCATTTGGCAGCGACCACGCAGCGCTGTACGCTGAGTGTGGGCCGCCATGGAAGAACGCCACCAGCGGAATCAAATTACCCGTTGAACCGCCGTTTCGTTGTTTTGGTTTCGTCAGTATCACTTCGAATGTGGTGTTAACTGGAAAAAAACGTTTTGGGTCTGTTGCAAACAACTTGCTAATAGAAACCACAACCTACAGTCGAACTCTAAATTATAGGCAAACATCTGATTGGTTGGTGATCATGTGATATGTATACATCCTTTCTGTGCAGGCATTGCTGTGGAGGCGGAGTCTATCCTACACCGAAAGCACGCATCCCGTGATCACCAGCCAATCAGCTGATTGCCCATAATTTAGCGCTCGACTGTACAGCCGCGGCCAGCATTTCTCACTCACACGTGTCTCTGTCGTCGCGTTTGAATGTGCAAATGCGCCACTCTGCTGACGACAGTTGACGTTGTTGGTCGTCCAGTTTGCCGTCAGTCAAGGCATGCCAAACAGTGGTGTGCTCTTCGCCAGCTGCCGGCAGTTTCGCCACTTGCAGCGACGGTCGTGTGCTTGGTGACGAATGCGTGGCCAGAAGCACGTCATCGAAAACATCCATCAATGTCCAGCTGCCTTCGCATTTACCTTATGTGCGTTTTAACACATGAAACGGTTTTACATTGAAATTGCTCACAACGAAGACTAACATTTTGAAGCTTTACCCTACCTACCATTGATGTTGGTCAGTTTTGTGACTCTTTGTAACGCCAAATTTACAGACACTATTTCCTGAGCAGAAATAAAATAAAGATCAAGTGAGCACGAACATAATCACAGCATTGTTGCTGCAGATTGGGAATTTCAAATACCCTCGTTGATCTCCATTGTGTTGTGCAAATTAGCCGGTTGGAATCCGTTGACCAGCATCGGTCCACGAACGGCAGAACATTGACATCAAGACCGGGAAATCCGGTCATGTCATCTAAACCAACAAAAACGAAACTATTCAGCGCAGTTATTTAAAAAAAATAACCACCAACCGCGTGACGGTTTGAAAACGGTATCAATAACAACTTCAACGTTGTCGCGCTGCCAGTCGTGCTTAAAAACGGTGCTGCAGCTGTGTCAGTTTACAGTTGACAATCATGAATGCAAATTTGCGCTGCAAACCTTCATCAATCGAACGGGACCTCCGTGAGGCCCGCCAGCTGATCTTTCTACCCATACCAACGATTTGCCATCAGGGCTGAATGTTGGATACGCCACAGCAGTATTTTCATCTCGACTAATTTGGTGGCATTTTTTGTCACCAAACGTGTAGTGATAAATTGAAGACCTAAAACATGGCTCATTACGAACGCGACATAAGTTTTCTATTAATTAAAGCAAACCTCTTGACTCACAGTTTGTTCAACGTGAACATTCTGCCAAATTTCCCAACCGACGTGTCCAACCCGACGAAGACAATGCCCTGATCATCAGGCGTCCAAGTTGGCTGCAGCAATTAAAGACTGCTGTTCAGTTTTGTGTTGTTGTAAACACGAGGGAATTCCTTTTGTACCAACCTGTGATGGTTCAACGCTTTCAGGAGCAACGTCGTCTAGAGCGGTGATTTTTCGGTTTGACACCTCAAAAATGCAAATCGTTGGCTCCGGGATGGCCGACAACTCTTCGCCCCATGAATGACGATATTCAAATTGTGAACCCTGCGCGACGAAAACTAGCACAGCAAAGTGGCGTTCATGAAGCAGCATTTGGTGATGCGTCGCTGTGTTAAAACATAGTCACGTGGTCACTAAATCATGCGGATGCGCGAGCGAGCGTCAGCGAGCGGACAGCGCATCACGCATTATATGAGCCGTTATCCTCTCGCGCGCGTTTTTCAAATTTGCTCGCTTCCTCCAGCGAGCATAGTATAAGCCACAAACTTGGTTCTGTGCACACGAAACGAACACCCAAAGTTGTGCTTGGAGCCGCGAAAAAATTTTTATCCGACTACT
>JASANC010001736.1:0-50055 GCA_030248135.1 Theristus sp. LFF4_11 | reverse complement strand
CTCCACAATTTGTCGACATACCGGGAAATAGCCTTTATGTATGCGCGCGACCGATATTGTAATGCTTCGTTACTTCTTAAAGGGCAATCAATTTTTTATTTTTTGCATACTTGTAGCATTTTTAAGGGCTTTAAGAATCACTTAGCAACCCTACTTCGCATCCGCTTAAAAAGTGCCTAAACACAGCAAAAACCACAAACTATTTTAGTTTTTCTTAAATTTAGTTAGAGCATAAAACAGCATTTTTTGTAGAATAATGTTAACATAAAAAATTCGCGTGAACACAAGAGAAATCGATTGGTTTTTGAATTTTGTTAATAGTTATGTTAATGTTAATGCAGAGTTGGAGCCATTTTTCTAAAAATCCCCCAAAAAACGGTTTTTCCGTTTTTAAAACATAAAACCGGGTCAAATTAAAAAAAATAAATATGATTTTCGAACTCAGCGCATCAAAGCGGTTTGATTGGTGCTAATTTCGTCAAAATTTGAGAACTTTTTAAAAACAGTGCCTAAGGGGCGGTATTCTGAAAAAGCCGATCTTAAATGCAGTAAAATGCAGCTATTCAAAGCAAAATAATAGAAAATGGTAACCACCATTGAACTCCACGTATTCGAAAACCGTTATCCCAGTTTTCATGTTCGCATTTTTTTGGCAAAGCTGGCCGGTTAAAAAGATTTATAACAATGTCTTGTCAAGACATGTACAGTTATTATGCATCTAATAGTCGCAAAATAAACGTATTTGCAACAAGTTAATAGTAAATAGTTATTACCATTAGATTCTATGTATCCGAAAACATTAGTATCAGTTTTATTATTGGCATTTCTACGCACATTTTCAACGCAATTGCTTGAAAAACTGTATATTTCGCGTTTTTCATGGGGGGTCGACGACAAAAGTTGCTTTGTTACATCCTTATAAAGTTATTGCCCCCAGAAATTTTTTTTGCATCTTGTAGCGGAGAATTTGGGCTATTTTTGGCACTACTGAAATTTTCCAGACCCTGTGGTCCTGGGAGTTATGAGCAAATTTGTGTCGAAAAACTTGTGACTTTCGGCCTAAAACTGACTTTTGAGTGCATGCAAGGTCTGAAAAATACGGTACATACCCAGAAAAATGCGCTGAACAACGTGGTAAAGTTGGATTTTTGATTTGAACACCCCAAAACCCAAAAAAAATCGTTTTTCTGACAAACGCCAAAAATTGACCAAAAATCGGCCAAAATCTAAATTTGCCTGTAGTGAGCCATAGGGTTGGAGTTTTGGGCTAAAAATTGGTATGCCTAATAAGTACCCTTAGTAGGTTGGTTTGGGCACAAAAACTCAAAATATCAAAATTTAGCGATGGGCCGCGATCTGTACCGCTCTTACGGGCAACACGTTTTAATTTAAATCGCAACAAACGAATTTTTTAAATCAATGATAACCAAAGAAAACTATCACAAGCACCCTCAACACAAAACATGAACAAAACGGAAAACAAAACTGTTCGAGACCAGGAGGACGACCAGTTCGAGTTCTCCAAGTTTGTCGCGCAAAGCGCCCTGGACGACCTCGTCGACGTGCAGGATCTGATGTCCGTCACGCCGCAGCTGGTCGACGTCTACGGCGTCAAGGTGGCCGACCTGATCGTTGAGTGCACCTTTGATCGGCGTCGATGCGACCCGCGACGACACTTCATCAGATCGGTCAACCGAAAATATGGCGCCTGTTTCACGTTCAACTCGATCATTTCGCCCGCTCAATCGAACGGTACGCGTGAACCCGCAGCGCTCTCGACCATGCCAGTTGCGTGCATAGTTTTCCGATGTTTTCAGAAATGGTTTTGCTGCGTGGTATACGCTATGTTGGACGTTGTTTGAGCAACCGCTGATACGGTCGACATGACGCACCACAAAAAATGCTTGATGCGCGATTTGATATCGTTGCAATAAAAAAACCAACTTCAAACCACAACAAATCTTTCAGACGAAACTCTGACCTTTCAGAGTTTTTCAGTTCTTTCAAACAAATCTTTCAGATGAACGGGCCAATCCGAACGAGTCGATTGCGCGAGTGACTCGCAAAGCCGGCGCTCGCTTCGGCTTACGCCTGACGCTTAACCTCAGTGCCGACGACTACGTCGGTCTGTTGGCGCCGTCGTACGGCGCTCGCGTTAGTATACACTCGCCCGATGAGTTGCCGCTCCCTGATCACGACGGATTCAATGCGTTGCCTGGTTCGTTTGTTCGCCGAATCAGTTTGATTGTTTGGTTGCTGGATCGTATCTTTTATATGATGAAAAGTGCCTCCGGATTCATGCGTTATTTGCAGAACACGGTGATTATGCTGTAAAAAAGTCTAATTGCTGTACTGTACAAGCGAATATTGCCTACAGAATGACCGATTAAACATGGCAGCATTTTTCAGGGTGCAAGGAGCGCGCGAAATTTGAATGAAAGAAAAAAGACGTTCAGAAACCCAATTGTCTGTCAAATTTGACCCGTCTTTTTAAACGAATTGATTCCTCGTGCTCTGCTGTTCATTCTTTTTCACTTGCACATACGATTGGGAATTGTCTTGGCATTTTTGAAAAAGACAACTCCTAGTCGCACTGATCCCGCCTTGATGGAGAATACAAGGACTGCCTTATTTATTCGGCCATACCGTACAAAAGCGGCCCGCACCTATGAAAGCGACTAACAAAAATTACGCGCTTCAACGTGTTGCAGCATAACATAACCAAATAAATGGAGTCCGTTTTCTGATTTCTAAATAAACAAACTCCGAACTACACATTCAAGAACAAAGAATTCAAAAATAATTTCGGCTAGCGTTGCCGGCGCAGGTATGGCCACCTCGGCAGCAGTTCGCCGACGTGAGCTCATTCGTCTCGCATCACCATACAACAGTAACTGCACGAATGAATTCCCGGCACAATATCGGTTCGAGTCATTCTCACTTGTGTGACGTCTACTTTTTTGTTTTTTATCCCTCATCCCTCTATTGACAACATTTTTTGGTAACTTCAGACAATTTCTAACCAACCGCTGGCTGCGATACAACCTGCAGGTGTGCCAAGTGGCGTGCCTCGACGCCGCGCTATTCAGCACGTGCGGCTGCGTGGAAAACGTACATAAGCTGGACGCGCACTTGTGTATCTTTTTTTAGCTGACAATGTGCATCTTTATTCGGTTTACAAAATTGTTCAAATCGTGGTTTGCAGGCAGACCAGTACCCGTTGTGCAACTTGTTCAATCGCGCGCAGCGAGACTGTCGAGAACAGGTATACATTTTTTTGGGTTCTGCGACTCAATGCGTTTGCAGACGGAAAGCGCACTCCCGCGTTGCACCATACGTGCGAACATCATCTCCCAGAGACCCCGCTTCATTTCTTCTGGCGCTTTTTCAGTGATTTTTTTAGGTTTACGAGCGCATGTCCGCCGTGCGAACGATGCCAGAGGCCTTGACATGCGACTGTCCACTGCAGTGCGAACAAGTGACCTTCGAATACGAGTCAGTCTTTGTTTGTGAGCAACTTACAGGCAAATTTGGCTTATAATTGTACTCTATAATCTCAAAAAAACTTCGTGCAAAAGGCCATTCATGCATCGTGCGCGCTGAAGCGCAAACGTGAACTTGACACATGAAGGAAGCTGTGTCGCTTTTGCTTTATCAATGTGTAGCGAAGTGACGCCGTGTGAAACGGGTAGCGCTTCAATGCACACTTCAACAATGGCGCTTTACAAAACGCCACCTTCAATATGCCAATTGGTGTCTAACGTACAACCAGCGGCAGTTTTTACCGTTTCGATGAGGTGACGATTGTCTGCAAAAGATTCCACTTCACCACACGATTGCATTTCGTGCCGCGCAGCCTCTCCACGTCCGTGTGGCCGTCGTCTCAGTTTACGGCGCTGAAAATGGTGAACTTCGCGGCGCAACAGACGCTCGCCGACCGACTGATGCGCGCAACGCTGCTGGATGTCGTCGACGGAGTGAACGAGAACAGTGAACGCATTCGAAACGACCTGGTCAGACTGCACGTCTACTTGAAGTCGATGACGATTGAGGTGCTGCTGCTGGTGTCGTCGTTGTTTGCCAGATGAATACACCACAGATAAGCCAACAAATTTGTTGAGCTACCATTGTTTAGTTGAGTAGAACGAGCATTTTGCGTGATCGTCCATGCCAGCGCACGGATGATTGGCGTACAGGGCGATCTTTGTTGATCTACATTCAGTGCTCAACAAATTTGTTGAGTGATCTGGTGGGAGGGACTATTCTTATTCAGAACGCTGATTGGTTGTTGAGAAGTTGAAGGTTGAAAAATAATGCTTTAGCAGG
Organism: Theristus sp. LFF4_11; assembly: GCA_030248135.1. Classification (NCBI taxonomy): domain Eukaryota; kingdom Metazoa; phylum Nematoda; class Chromadorea; order Monhysterida; family Xyalidae; genus Theristus; species Theristus sp. LFF4_11. Next base: position 45,729 of record JASANC010001736.1, on the reverse strand, counting down.
TTCGCCCGATCACCCTTCGTGAGTGCACATTGTAATGCGTTTGTTGTCGCTTTGCACGTTTTTATGCAAGCCAAAAAAATCCAATATGCTTCAGATCGTGCAGGAAGTGCCGGCGTATCCGAGCTCAAGTTTGCTCGCTGACACGGGCGGCGTCTGCGGCTGGTACCTCGGTTTGACTGTGGTCGCTGTGATTGAATTCGTGAGCGTCATGTGCAGTCTCGGTTACCAGTGTTGTTGTGCTCGTTCCGACGCACACCACACCGCTGCACTGACGGCCTTCAGACGACGAACACGACAGACGGCTGCTACACGCTGAATAAAAAACGTCGAAAGTGTCTGTGGTGTGCTGTCCGTCAGAATGCCGCGGAACTAGAAGTATCTAGATATTGTGAAGTTATTCAAACGTGTCCGGATTAAAATGACGTCATTTGCTTTAAAAATGCCCGTTTGTGAAAGTACAGGCACTAAAACGTCAGTTTGGTGTGACTGACTCGACATTCACCATTTTGTTAACGGGAAAAAATTGGCTAAGCGGAAAGTCTGGTTTGCCGTGAACGGCAAGCGCATGTTTGACGGCACATGACGTCATTTCAGTGGGACAGGTTTAAAAAATAGCTCATAACTCGAGTGGTGAAACCCCACACATTCGGCTTTCCTTTCACTACTTCGGACATTTTTACTTAGGTGGATGATTGTGGAAATGATGGAGAAATCAAAATAACTTGAAAAGTAGGAAAAGAGGAAAACAATTTGAGATCTTCAATCTTGCTGCTTGTACTTTTAGCTACCTATGCATTGCAAATGTCTGAAAAGTTAGGTGTCGTTGTTGTTTTTTTTGTTTTCGAGCAAAAAATTTGAAAAATGAAATGCGCGTACAAAATGCTTGAGTTTCATGCATGCATACTGGTACGAGAACACAAATGCGGACCGAAAAAGGAAATTCAATATGCAAATGTCAAAACAATTTTTACGGTGCTACATTTTTAATGAAACGACAATTTCCAATAGAGAACGTTGGTTGCAGTGCATAGATTCGAAAACATGATAAAGAAAAAAACATGTCACACCTCCAACAGAAAGAGAGCGAAAACAATTTTGAGCAACTGAACTGTGGCAATATTTTCCAGCGTTTCACATTATTCCACAACAAAATAACGGCATTAGTCTCACAAGATTCCGTTTTCGTCAATGTGCCGTTTTTGCGCGAAAGAACACCACTATTGACTTTCAGCCAGATGGCGTCAAAATCAGCTGTGCATCGACCGCACATGTTTGGAAATGACACACTAACTTGTTTTCCTTGTCCACGTCACGTCACGCAACTCGGGCAAGCGCTTTTTTTCTGGCACACAATCAATACAGACTTTTCTTTGTGAATGTATCCCTGCTGAAGCTGTTTACCACCCAAAGCGCACGGCTGTTTATGTCGCAAGCTGAGAAAACAAAATTCGTGTTTTTTTTCTGTCGCGCCACGTGCCCTGTTTTTTTTTTCATTTTTTGCCTTCATCATCCTTCGAATGGAATGATTGAATTCACATCGGCTGCTCTATTATGATTTGCTGCTGTTCAAATAATTGTATCATTTTCGCGGAAGTTTCACGTTGAGAAAAATCTCCAGTTTTCAGAAAAAAAAGTAATGTGGTTCACTCCGAATGCAATCCCACCGAAGAATACTAATAATGATAAGATTGGTGGCCAATAGAAAATCGCTTGTTGACGTCCACATTTTGAGACGCCGAAAATTCGCCACTGAAACTTCGTCAGCGTTTTCAAATCAGCCAATCAACAGCAAAAATGCGACCGCAAAAACACCGCATAGTGGACAATCGACACTTGATCTCAGATTTGACAATCACCAGGAGGCTTTTCGGGTGAATAGTGTTTTTTAGAAGTTTTTCTAAGTTGTTTGTTTTTAAGATTTGTTGTTCTCTGTTCTGTTCAGTTTGATTATTATGAACAAACATGCACAAAGTAATAGCAAATTGCCGACCAACTGCAGTTGGGTACCCTCTAGAAAACGTTTGTGTGTATGGTTTGTCGTCGTGTTTTGTATTTGCTCGGACAAAGAAAAAAAAAACAATTCAAACCAATTCAAAGTCAAAAACCAACTTCCAACTGTTGCGCGCTCTTCTGGTGCTTCGTCTGTTGACTGTGGATAAACTGGTGCGGCACAATTTGTCGCTGATGACCCGGTCGCGGCAACTGCTTGGCCGGCGACTCTTTCACGCCGTCATGCGCGCCACGTTCTATGGGCATTTCGTTGCGGGAAACACACAGGAGGAGGTTTTTTTTCATGTGCTATTTATAAAGTGTGTTAGTTTAAACCAGTCACTTTTTCGCAGCTGATAAAGCGCGCAAAAACGTTTGAATTATAGCCAGAAGAACGAATGCATCGGGTTTGGTTGAAAACTATAGCACCATATTTGTGTCTAATTACATTGTGTGTCTTCTTTCCAACCAGATTTAAAAATTTTAAACAAAACCGGCAAACGAAAACTCCAAGAAATGCAACACAGGTGAAGCCAACTGTGGCCCACATGCGCCGGTACGGCGTGAAATCGATCCTTGACTATTCCGTCGAACGCGACGTCCACGGCGAAGAGGAGGTGGAGCTGGAGGAGTACTTGGACACGACACCGGACCCGGATGTGCTGCATTCGGATAGAGAAGTACAGGTGGACGAGGTTGGTGTTTGTTGTTTTTTGGCACGTTCGTTGTCTTCTTGTATGCCGAACTTGTGCTGTGCTCACACAACAATTGCAATTAGAACTCTAAATTAGATAGACAATCAGCCGATTGATTGGTGATTGCTTTCTGTGCACGAATTGCTGTGAAAAGGTGGAGTCTGTCCGGCACAGAAAGCATGCATCACGTGCATCACCAACCAATCCAACTTACAGCCTGTAATTTAGAGTTCCACTCTACTCTACAGCATTAAAATTGCTGAATTACTCGAGTTTAGATTCCCGTGGTTGTGACGGAAACATCGACCGGGAAACGAGTGAGTTTTATTGTCGAATGCAGTGTTTTGGGTAAACAGTTGTACGTGTAGATCATAGATCATTAAAAGTTACACAGTTGGAAACTGCGGAAAAAAGTGACAAAAGCCCACAGAAAAAGGTCACGTTTGCAGCCGCTAGCCGTAGACGTGACGCATCGGTACAAACCGTACAAGCCGCTGTGGGACCGTCGAGTCGGGGTCACATCGGCCCGGACGTACTTCTACACCAGTGAACCGGAGTGCGACCAGAATGCGGACACCTTTATGCAGTGTGTTGATTCGGTCGCAGAGGTTTGCGGCTCGTTTTTAATTTTTTTGCCTGGACGCCAAATAAAAAGTATATACCGTATTACCCCCATTAAACCCCCCCCCACCATTAATCCTCCCCCCCCCACCAATAAACCCCCACCCCCACGACAAGTTTCCGAATAATCCCCCCTCCCCACAAATAAAAACACATAACCAGCGAATTCAGTGGCTGATTGTAACGACATTGGTGAAATTGTGCTACCAAAGGCCCCAAAGGGATGAGTTAATGGTAATTTCATTACAAAAGGCAGTTACAAAAGGAAATCTCTGTGAAAAGTAGAAGTTTCTGCGACTTTCTTGCCTGCCATGCAAGGTATTTTTGCCATTTTTCAACAAACCCCCACCCCTAGAACTTGTTTGTAAATAACCCCCCCCCACCAATAATCCCCCCCCCAATTAACCCCCACCCCAAAAAGTCGCTGACGTATTAATCCTCCATGGGGGTTTATTGGAGGTAATGCGGTAGAGCGTTCGGTCTCCTGTCCGCCGCGGTGTCAATCTCAACAGCAGTGAGTGTAGAAAAGCCATCGTCGGCTTTTTATGTGTAGCTACTTTTTTATTTCCTGGACAGGACACCGCGCGGCGGACACGGACTTGTCATCCTCGTAATCTTGGTGGTAGCGCGTTAGACTCGTTGTCTGTGCATTCGGGGGATCGAGCCGCCGAGGGGTGTGTATAGGCACGTGTATAACACAGAAAACTAAATGGGCGCCCTACTCAGTGGCGTTCTGTACGCTTCTCTGGGTTAGCCCTGGCTAAAAACATCGCCAAAAAATCCCAACAACAATGACAGAGAAAACTCGATGGGTGCCTTACTCGACGGCGTTCTGTACGCTTTTCTTCGTTAGCCCTGGCTAAAAACATCGCCTAAAATTATTCGTTCCTCGTTCGTTCGGACACGGACACCACGGCAAACCGCACATTGGACGCACCACCGCGGATATTTTTATTAAGCGTGACGTGCAAATGGCCAACGTAATGATGTTCAAGACGTCTTTTTTCAAAATTTGAAAAATATTGGTGAAAAAAACTTTAGAGCACGGACAGCGCTGGCTTCTGCGCGGTGAAGTTGACAGCACTCGGTAGACCAACGTTTCTGATGCGTCTGTCTGAGGTGACGTCAGCATGTATTCTCACTCTAAACGACTACCAAGCATTTTTTTCGTTGTGCGGCCAAGCCGTTTGCGCTTCCGTGGCCTGGTCGGTCGCTCTCGTGGCCTGATTGTAGCGCGCTAGACTCGTCTGTGCGTCCCGGTGATCGAGCCCCGCTGAGGGGTTCATAGGGCATAGCCACTTACTGACAGAGAAAAAACTCGATGCGGGCGCCCCACTCGCCGGCGTTCTGTACTCGCTTTTCCGGGTTAGCCGTGGCTAAAAACGTCGCCTAAAATTCCCCAACAACAATGGTTTGGTTCACAAAAAAAATGTTTGGAGTGTGTCCCGCTGTGATCGCTCTTTGGCGAACATCGCAACACCTCTGGTGACTGCAGGTGATTGCGCGTTCGCAGCAGTTCTACCGAGCGCTCACTGGTCTGCCGTGGGAGCAGGTCGTGCAGAGCAAGTTCACGCGAGACGAGTTCCTTGAGAAACTGAAGGCACGTGTACTTTTATTCCGTTCAATCGATTGCTTTTAACAGCTGGTAGTTTTGTGTTGCTTTTGCCTTCGAAAACGACGCGATTCGGCATCACCGGGCTGGGCACCAATTGCTGATACGGATAAACTTTTTCTCCGTCAGATAATTCAAAATTTTTTTTTCAAAGGAGCTCGGCGTGAAAACCGATGGCGAGAGCGTGAAACGTTGGTTCGATGAAATGGACTTTGATCGTGACGGTTTCGTTGATCTGTACGAATGGGAGCGATTGATCGACAAGCGATTCGAAATGAGCAAACTGTTCAAAGTAATAAATGCGCCCGTTTGAACAAACCGACAAAAAACGAAACACCCTCGTGGCCTCTGGGTGGTAGCGTGTTAGACTCTTGCTTGCCTGCACGTTCGGGGAATGGTCCCCCGCCGACGGGGTGTATAAGCACTTTTTGGAAATCGAGAATCTCGAAGAGCAGTCTGAAGACAAAGAAAATTCGATAGGCGCCCTATTTGACGGTGTTCGGCACGTAATTACGATGTACAGACATTCGTTTTCCCAGTGGATCCCAACGCTTTTTTTGGTGTAGCCCTGACTAGAAACATCACCAAAATTGCTGGCCGTTTGTTTGTTTCAACACTTGCAAACCAGCATTTTTTGTCAAATATCACCATGTACGCTGATTGGCTGCGCCTCATGTTGGACACACACACACAGCCAAAATCAGCGCATTTTGAAATTTCGATCTTTAGATTCTGAACATTCGCAGCGGTGAGCTTGAGCCACTGATCACCGACTTCACCGAGCGTGACGAGGCGCAATTCCGAAACATGATTGGCCGCCTCGTGCGCTTGGTGGAACGCGCGCAGGAAAAAGGTAAATCTTCGTAGGTAAATTGCCATTCATGAATGAGCAGTTTTCAATGAACGCATCGAATGAATGAACGAATCGGAAAGAAAAACTTTCGGATTCGCTGCTTTTCGTACAGCGCAACGGAAATCCATCAAATTCAAGATAGGCCTCCTCAGATCACTGGTGCCCCGCGGGGCTTTGTGGCGGTCCCCCTTTTCGTGGCAAGCGCGTTGGTCCACAGGACTATCAGAGGTCGTTCATGATAAAAAAATAGCTACGTGTTTTAACACAGCTGCGCGTCACTAATAAATACTGCTTCATGAACGCCCCTTGAATTGTTTGGACTTTCTTTCAGTCAGTTTATATTTTGTGAGAAAATTAAGCGAGCGACATTTGCAGGAGTGCGCTTGATGATCGACGCGGAGCAGACGTACTTCCAGCCGGCGATCAATCGCTTGACGCTGGAAATGATGCGAAAGTGGGTGTGCCGGTTGCAAAAGTGGCCGTTGGTTTGGTGTTGGCGAAACACCAACAACAATCATCGCTGACTGCTGATAATTTAGTGTTCCGACTGTGCAAGTGAGGGCGCTATGGGAGGCACCGTTCACGCGTGTACTCAACGAGTATTCATTCACTCGAAGTCCGCTGCGCCCGTTAAGTGCGGCGACAACCGTCTAACCGCACGAACTGAGCCTCCCATCACGTGGCGGCGCGCGACGCCACCTGAATCTTATTGCGCATCACACATCGCACTGATGCGATACATGCGCGGCGTCGAGGCCCGACCATAGGGCACCGCAGCACGCGGATCGGACGTGTACTAAGTCAAAGACTGTACCAGTGACGCGAATTTCCAAATGTCAGGTACAACGGCGACACACCAGTGATCTTCAACACTTACCAAGCGTACCTCCGGTCGGCGATGTCCACCGTCACCATGGACATGCACATGGCGAACAGGGAGAACTTCCATTTCGGCTGTAAGCTCGTCCGTGGCGCCTACATGGAGCAGGAGCGGAGGCGTGCCGTCGAAGTCGGCTATGAGGATCCGATCAATCCGACGTTCGAGGTGTAGATAAATCGAACGCTTTTGCGATATGTGAAACGATTGCGAAACTCTACTGGCGCTTTGTCCATGTGTGCGACCATTGCGTGCACGAAGCGACGGTTTCGTTTCGAAAGCCTTAACGGGCGGTTACGGTACGGCGGAAAAATTTCTGTACCGCCCGCGGTCACGGTAATTTACGGTAAACCGAGGCAATTACCGGTATATACCACTGAGTTCAATTTTGACTGTTCGACAGTTCGACAAAAGTTTTTATTTGCATTTTTCGTGTTTTTCTTCAGACGACCAGCAAAATGTACGAGCGAATTCTGAAGGCCGTTCTGGACGAGTACGCTAGCAGACCAGCGGGCAAGGTCGGCAGAAAAACCTTGGAAAACACGCCATGTTACAAAAAATAATACCGTAAAGTCTTGCATATAAGGTTCCTCCCACTTATAAGACCCCCACCCAAAAGTGGGCGGAGTGTCACACGGCGGGAAACCAAAAAATTCAAGTTTTTGACTTGGTCACAATCCTACCCCGTTTATAAGGCCCGAAATTCCTAATCTTCGCTTTATAAGACTTCCTCCTACTTATAAGGTTGTCACACGAAATCCACTTTTTTTCAGAAATTTTTGATTTTCAAATTTATATAAGGAGACCTTATATGCAAAACTTTACGGTAATATAAACCCGTTTCCTGATTTCGTGCATACTTTTCAATGTTTCACTCCACATGTTTACGTGAATTCTTCCGTGCAGCAAAAAAATAGTGCACTTTTCCATTCACATGCATGCAAATCCGTGGACTTCAAAATTATTGCTAAGCAAAAAAACAGACTTTCTATCTCTGAAAACAACGTACGGTATACAGTATGTAGCCCTTGTTTGCTTCTGAAAATTCAAGTGAATGTGAATCGATAGGTGCACGGGTTTGTGCACACTGTGCATCGATAAAGGGCACGAACGTGTGCATCAACAGGTGAATTTGGTCTTCTGCCAGTATGAAAATATCGAAAAAGTTTGTACGGAACTGGGAAGTTGGTGATGGGCTCAATCGCGTTCGTCCGCCGCCCAGGTGAGCATCATGTGCGCCACGCACAACGAGCAGTCGATCCGAACGGCCGTGGCAGAGATGACGAAACGCGGCATTGCGCCCGACTCGCGAACCGTCTGCTTCGGGCAACTGTACGGAATGTGCGATCAGGTGCGTGCGCGTGATTATTTGTTTGTTTGCTGGTTTTGTTAAGGCAAATTCATATTGACGCATACTGACATGACGTGACGTGACGTGACTTGACATGACGTGACGTGACGTGACGTGACGTGACATGACATGACATGACATGACGTGACGTGACGTGATGTGACGTGACGTGACGTGACGTGCCGTGACGTGTCACACATACGTCACTATGAACCATCCTTTATGTTACTCGAAACTTGTTTATCAACCAACTTTGTCGTGGTGGTGACCTAAACCACACAAAGACACCTATGAATAGTTGCATCTGCATCTGAAAAAAAACACTTGCATCCAGGTTTCCTTCACACTCGGCCAAGCGGGCTACTCCGTCTACAAATACGTGCCATATGGACCGGTGGACGAGGTGACGATGGTTATTTTCTTCGTTTTTTAGTTTTTTTTCAGCAAAATCTCTTTTGTTTTCGCTAAGGTTCTGCCGTATCTGTCACGTCGAGCCCATGAGAACAGTGGCCTGATCAAAAAGGCACAGAAGGAACGTGACATGCTGTGGAAGGAGTTAAAACGACGATTTGCTGCCGGCCAATGGTTCTACAAACCTGTTGTTGTTGATGTATGACTGTTGTGCATGATTATTGTTGGAGGATCTCATGTGGTTCAACGTTCAAACCACTCGTTGTACATAGAATTTAAAATTTGCATTCAATAAACTTTGCTTTATAAAAATCGGTGTCGGTTTTAATGGTCATGCCGATATAGCATAACAAAACAAGTTTATTCCTTCAGTCGACAAAAACAGCAAGTTCCCACTCAATCTGTACTGTTGTAGTTGTGGAACACAAATGAAATCACCGATTGATCGAAGGCGCAGCTAAACGCATCCTACAGGCACGGACGGAGCAAATACACATATCTAAAAATGCGGGAGACGCATATAAAAGGAGGAATATGGCCTTGTGTAAGCAGTGAAAGACTTGGCTCGACAACGCTTTTCAAGTCTCTAATGTGGTACACACGGATACAAGTACATAAGAGCCATATTTTTGCGCCGTTTATTTATGATTTCGGTTGCACGTGGCAACCCTCGTACTTTGTGTTGTAGACAAATGAAACTTTCACATTTGCGGATTTCGGGCATTTAGCGACCACTAAAACTACTAAAATAACAATCAGACTTTAGCTCGCTGACACTGGTTTGTCCAGAACAAATTGTATCGCAGAAGCATTGCGGAACGCAAGGTCTCCTGTGGCAAAGGCAATGACTCACGGGACAGACGGTTTATCCTGCCACACTAGTTGAAGTTGACACCGGTAAAAAAGGTGAAAATCAATGGAAGACAACTGCTTTTTGTCACTGGTGCTGGTGTGTACACAGCGGTGCGTACGTTAACAACAACGAAAAAGCTACATGCAACAATGTTTTGCAATCTCTGATTTTCTGTTTTTGCACAGAATTTACAGAATTTCGCACATGGCGTGATTTTAGATTAAATCGAAGATGACAATTATAAAATAACTTCAAAGTTTTACGCTTTTCAGCAAAACGAAAACGAAAACGAAAGTTTCGGATTCGCTGCCCTCCGGGGATATAGCGACCTCACGTGGCGAGGGTATTGGTTCCACGGGATGGTGAGCCGTCCATTCCCCAATCCCACCGGAGTTTGGTACCTTCGGGTTTCCGGAATCGGTGGGGGGCGTGCTTCAAAAAAACAAACAAACAAACAAACGCGGCGCAAAAATATGACTCTTATGTACTTGTATCCGTGTGTACCACATTAGAGACTTGAAAAGCGTTGTCGAGCCAAGTCTTTCACTGCTTACACAAGGCCATATTCCTCCTTTTATATGCGTCTCCCGCATTTTTAGATAATATTCTGACTTTTACATAAGCCCCGAAGGTCGGACCAAAATCACAGTTCGACTCAGGTTTTTCATTTTTCGTTTTTTAGGCCGATTTCGCATATGCTATTTCTACGGCCGATTCGCCCAAAATCGTCACGATTCAGTACCTAGAATTGCTCACGCAAGAAAACTGACCCAAAAGACGTGATTGGCGCAATGAATTACCATGGAAAACACCGTTTTCTTGTTTTTCATTTCTGGACCGTTTTCGCCGATTTCCACGGCCGATTCGCCCGAAATCGTCACGATTCGGTATCTAGAGTTGCTCACATAAGAAAACTAACCCAGAATCCGTGATCAGCGCATTGAATTACTATGGAAAACACCGTTTTTTGTTTGTCATTTCTGAACCGATTTCGCCACTTTCCACGGCCGATTCGCCCGAAATCGTCACGATTCAGTATCTAGAGTTGCTCACATAAAAAACTAACCCAGAATCCGTGATCAGCGCATTGAATTACCCTGGAAAACACCCTTTGCTTGTTTTTCGTTTCTACATCCCTTTTCGCCAATTTCCACGGCCGATTTGCCCGAAATCGTCACGATTCCACATCTAGAGTTGCTCACGTAAGAAAACTGACCCAAAATCCGTGATCAGCGCATTGAATTACCCTGGAAAACACCCTTTTCTTTTTTTTCGTTTCTGGACCGATTTCGCCAATTTCCACGGCCGATTTGCCCGAAATCGTCACGATTCCACATCTAGAGTTGCTCACGTAAGAAAACTGACCCAAAATCCGTGATCAGCGCATTGAATTACCCTGGAAAACACCCTTTTCTTTTTTTTCGTTTCTGGACCGATTTCGCCAATTTCCACGGCCGATTCGCCCTAAATCGTCACGATTCAGCATCTAGAGTTGCTCACGTAAGAAAACTAACCCAAAATCTGTGATCAGCGCATTGAATTACCCTGGAAAACACTCTTTTCTTTTTTTTTCGTTTCTGGACCGATTTCGCCAATTACCACGGCCGATTCGCCCGAAATCGTCACGATTCAGCATCTAGAGTTGTTCACGTAAGAAAACTAACCCAAAATCCGTGATTAGCGCATTGAATTCCCACGGACTAGACGTTTTTCCTGTTATTTTTCGTTACTCAGACAAAATTTGTAAGAGTGAAAAACTGATATCCAGTCAAAATGCAACGAACTTTCAAAAAATGCACAATTTTCTCCCAAAAAAGTGTCCGGGCAAAAAAATAAACTCATTTTTCAAAATCTACGGATGAAATTACCCCAGGAAACATTTGTGTTCAACTGTGAAAGTGTTCCAGCTAAAAATTGAAAGAGCGAACACTTAAAACCAGGTGAAAACCCTGCGAACTTTTAAAAATACCCAATTTTTACCCAAAAACAAGGTCGGGGCAAAAAATTAACCCAAAGAGCAAAATCTACGGATGAAATTACCCCAGGAAACATTTTTGTTCGACTGTGAAAGTGTCGCAGGTAAAAATTGAAAGGGCGAACACATGTTGATTACATACCTGAAAAAAAATACCAAGAAAAATAAGTAACACTGTTTTCAGAATAGGTTTTTCGTGTCTACAGCGTATGAAAAGTCGTCCGATGAAAATTTTTTCGCGGCTCAGAACACAACTTTGGGTGTTCGTTTCGTGTGCACAGAGCCAAGTTTGTGGCTTATACTATGCTCGCTGGAGGCAGCGAGCAAATTTGAAAAAAGCGCGCTGGGGTATAACTAGGGTTAGAGGAAAAAAATCCGGATTTTTTTTTTAAATTAAAAAAAAAATTTAAAAAAAAAAAAATTTTTTTTTTACAAGTTAGGTTTGTTCGAAGCGTCTCGTCGAGCTGAGTTCATCTAGACTATTTTCAGAACGATCCGGAAAACTATAAGAGCGAAAATCGTGTTTTATTGAAATTATGTCCATTTCATATCAATCAATCAATCAATCAATCAATCAATTTTATTTGTATGCCTCACGGCCAGTTCACATCAACACATTCACAAAACTTCCATTATGCAAAACAAACACAATTGATGTCACAAAAAAAACCTAAAGAAACACAAGATTATTGATGAACTTGGTGAATGCATGAATGAAAGCAAGCAAAAAGTCGATGCAAACGAATGGGCAGATGACTGCCCGGGTATTTACACAAAGAAACAAAATCCACAAAATAAAACCAACCGTCGACAGTCAGAAACAATGAATGTTAAAAAAAACGCGCAAACACAATTGAAGCTTGAGAGAAGAAATAAATAAAATAGCGCGATCACGAACCGACAACATCAGACAGCGCACTACGGCCACGATTGACATTCAGGCACGATTAAATTAAGCAAGAGAAAGCAAAATAAACACGGCACAGTTGCTTTTCTTTTCTTCATCGCAGTTTTTCTCTCTTGTTTTTTTTTCTTTCTTTTTTCTTTTTTTCTTTTTTTTGTTTTTTTGGTATTTTTTTGTTTATGGGCTCTTATTTTTCCTGTGCCATCCCAAATACAGCTAACAGCAAGTGATGAGCAACAGCAAGCAAGTAACAGTGCTAGTTAACAAAAGAATGCCCTGAACACAAAAGCCACAAGAGCACACAGAAAAAACGCGAGATAAAAAGAGCTGTGACATGGACACACACTTGCACCAGATACAAGAAAAAAGAAAACAACACGAAACGTCGCACAAAAGAGCACATGTGATTCAAAACAAAAACGCAATCACATTCAGTTGAACATGTTTCAAAACAAAACAAAACAAAACAAAGAGTGCTGGCGGCTGGGCGGACTCTCCTGTCTATTCCAATGCAGCAGAAAATTTACCAACGACAAATGAATGAATTTTTTTATATTCCTGTGTTTTGAGACGCCTCCGAAAACTGGCTGTAGTTGGTGAGGTGACAGTTTCATCAGACAAAAGATTCCAGAGATGTATGGTCCTAACGCACCAAAAATTTTTCCTGATAGTGGTCTTGTTTCTGGGAACTGCGAGTTTGAGTGAATGACCTCGAGTACCTGTTCCGGTTTGTTGAAAAATAAAGAAATCGTTCAGAAAGGGAACGAAAGTAACAGAATGGATAAATTTGTAAACCATGGTAAGGTCTGAAATGTGTCTTTGAATTATAATAGGGAGTAAGCCAGTTTGGTGAAGCCTGTCCTGGTATGATGTGACATAGAGGGAAAGTTGCATTTTCAACAGTAAAACAGGACAATTTTCGACGTGTACTTGAATATTGAACCGTTCTTAGTTGTTCCTCTTTTGAAAATTACCAAAATTTGACTGTGTTCAAAAATTCCTGTTTGCTGTAGCTAAGTCGGCAACCCCTGTCGACCCGGTCGCCCCCCCCCAAGACACTTACTTTCAGGTTCAACCAGCTATGCTATCTGCCACATGGCGAGAGCCCACTCTTCAAATCATCGTATCGAAAACACGTACCATGATTTCGCGATCACGTTGCGGGCAACTGACAGACGCAAGTTTAACACGTTAGTTTAGCTCAGCACGCAAGTTTTAACATGTGGCCATGTTATCGGGTATCTGAAAAACGGTCGTGTGATGTGGTATTAACCAACATCTCCGCTCCAATTGTTTAACAATATATCGCACAACTCCATTGTAGACCTATAACATACGCCAATCAACAAAATATCATGTTCATCTCATGGCCTACCGACTGAAAAAACATGTTCTAAGTTGCAAGAAAACGATTTCTGAAACGATATTTCAATTCAGTTAAGTCATTTCAACGCTAAAAATTGACTCTAGAAGTCATCCAAATCGAAAAACATGGAGTACGTCGGTCAAAATGACCAAATAATGACATGTACCTAAGCACACAAAGAAGTTGGGAAGAAAATTTGGTTTGAACTTTCAAAAAATTATGCCATAAATCGAATTTTCAGAGCAAAGTAGAAGAAAAATTTTTCAAATTTTTTTTTAAGTTTGAAAAAAAAATCCAAATTTAAAAAAAAACGAAAAAAAAAAATTTTTTTTCAAAGCCCCTAACCCTAGGTATAACGGCTCATATTATGCGTGATGCGCTCTCCGCTCGCTGCGCTCGCTCGCGCATCCTCATGATTGCAAGAACAAAAAATCTGAAATGATAGTATGACATCATGTCATGAAACGGCGGCAAAAACAGAAATTTGAAAGTTAACGGCGGCGAAAGAAAAAGAAAAGTAAGAGTCGCATCTTGTTCTCCCTCCGTTTTCAAACAAACAACCGAACAATAAGTAAAAACAAAAGACAAAATCGTGAACAACAACAACAAAGAGAAAATATGGCGACGGACACTGCCGTCAGTCAGTCAATCACACTGAAGGGATCGGCGCAAATGGTGTCAGAATTCTTTTGTGAGTTTTTGGTTGTGGTATGTTTTTGTAGGTCGAGGTTTTTCTACTCCATTTTTAAATGCGGTCAGTTTTGGTGCTCTGCTGATGGATGCTCAGTTGCTCTGGTCCTGGGGGCTGGGCTGGGCATATGACAGCGGATAAGGTTTGGTTTGCTAAAAATCTGATGGAACGGATGCAAGAAAACATAGCCACAAAATGCTCTCTGGTTTGATTATTGACCTTCTTCATCCAGTTAGTAGTTCCATTGAGGGAATGGGACGGATGGAATGGAATTCTTGTTTTCAGTTTACGGCATCAACAACATCCTCTACCAGCGTGGCCTCTACCCGTCGGAAATGTTCAAACGAGACAAAAAGTACGGACTGAACCTGCTGGTGACGGCCGATCCGAAATTGCTCAAGTTTCTCGAGCCGTTTGTTGAACAAGTGAAACGTGAGCGATTGCATTTTGTCTCGAATTTCTCTCTCTTTCAGACTCTCACCATTTTTTTGAAACAATAACAGGGCAACTTTTGTGAGTGGTCAGTTTTGTAAAAGTGAGTTAGTAGTGTCTGAAAAGTGAAAAGTTTTACTCCAGCTCCAGGGTGTTATGGAAGTTCGAGTTTGGCAAACTCTGAATAGATAATCCAAAGCAGACCTTCCTGGACAGACAGTTTGCCGGTATGAATATGCCAGAAATATTTTAAAATGCATTTGAACCATTCAACCAGAATTTGGTCAGGTCCAATTTTAAGGACACCCAGTGAAATTCCTCATTTTTCAGATACCACTCACTTTTACAAAACTGATCGCAGGTCGCCATTCTCAGGCGATTTCTAGACAGGGCCAACGAATTGGGCTAACATACAAACATAACGCACAGAGAAAGAGTCCAACGCGGTATTGCATCCAGGCCACGAAGAGCCGGTGACAAATGACAAAAAGGAATGGCGAATGAATTGACAATCAGACGTGGATGGTTTCATGATGCGGCTTCTGCTCTGCAAAAGAACACCTTCACATTCGTTTGCAGAGAACCACACAAGAAAACTCGTTTCAGAATGGCTGGCAACAAAAGAGCTGCATCGTATCGTTCTCGTTGTCTCGAACGTTCAAACGTGCGAGGTGCTTGAGCGATGGCAGTTTGACGTGGAGACAGATGATACTGCGGACGCCACAGCTGGCAAGGAGAATCACAACAGCGGGTGGGTTTTTACGGATGTGCTTTGGGTTTCATATACAGGCGGATTTCGCAATTAGTTTTTGTGCATACGAACGGAGAGGGACATTTGAAAAACGGCGACGCGATACAGAAATCGCGCCGAGTGCGCATTAAGGTGCATTCACGTTGCAATATTTAGTGCCCGCGCAGCTATGTGCGGTCACTAAATACTGCAACATGAATGCGCCCTTCCGGACACGAGAATCGGATACAACAGGAGAATTTGACGGCTGTGCATGCGGACGGAAAACGAAATCATGGTAATTACGCCTTCAGATCGTCGTTAGTGGAAAGTGCAGCGATCATTCAAGCCAGCTGCAGTCTCACTCTCTGATCTGTCTCCAAACGACATTGCCCCTCAATTTTATCACCGAAATGATGTTGTAGCGCCCGTGCGTGCGTGTGTGTTTGTTTTGTGTGTGATTGTGCACAACAATACTTGTAAAAGTGTGCACGTTGTTCAGACAAGGACATCATCTAGCGTACCAAGTATTGTGCCAACATTATGTACTTGGCAAGTGTACCAATTCTCGGGACGCAATTCACAGTCGATTTCTGCATCATCATATGCACGCAGCTGATTGGTTGGTTGGTTGGTGCACTCGTGTGATGCGCGTGCATTCTGTGGACTGGAGGCGGGCACAGTGCACGTCACGTCGTGTGTTCACCATCCAATTAGCTGTTTGCATATGATATCCGGAAATCGTACCGCACAACACAGACCAAAATCGTCGCGAGCGAAAAGCGAGAAGGAGATTCGCCAGGAGATGGGCGACGTCATGCGCCAGATCACGGCCTCCGTCACGTTCCTGCCGCTGCTCGACGTGCCTTGTACGGTGTTGTTTTGACTGCGTTTTCGGTTTCATGTTGTGCGACTCTTGTATGCTTGCGTGTGTCAGCATTGTTTCTCTTCGTTTATGCTCGCTCGAACGGAATTTTTTTTAGAGTGTCGTTTGCGACAAGAAATTGTTGCAAGAGAAATGTAGTCGGATTGAATTCGTTGGTTGGATCTTGGAAGTGAGTGTGAACGGCACCGTGAGAGTGAACCGTTCACTTCACGAAACGTGTCGTGCAGTGCCGTATGAATACGTCAGCATGAATTATGGAAATGCGTTTAATAAATTCAAAGTTCAAAAGGCGAACTCTATAAATTATAGGCTATCTGCTGATTGGTTGGTGATAACCTGGTGATGCATGCCTTTCGGCGCATAGCAGACTCCGCCTCCACCCACAGCAATACGTGCACAGAAACAACACGCACCACGTGTGCTCACCAACCAATCAGCTGATCGCCTATGATTTCCGAATTGCGACTGTAGGCTCATTCGACATTCTGACGTACACGCGTAAGTCGACCGACGCTCCCGACGGCTGGGAAGAGTCGGGCCCGTGTATCATCGCGAATTCGCACGAGGTGAAACTACGAAACTTTAGCACCGGCGTCCACCAGGTCGACGCGAAGGTCTCGTATAAGATCAGTGACACTTGATCTCATAAACAACCGGGTTTGCCTCAGTTTGCATTTTGTGATTCGCCGTTTTTTTTGTGTGACGTTTCACCGGTTTTTTTGTCTTTCGGTGTGTTGAGCCGGTGAACGGAAGTTTTGTGTTTTTCGGTGGATGTTTATCATGTTCTGATTTTTTTCACCCTTGTCAACCCACATGGTGGTGAACGTTTTCCGCACGTTTGACAGCAGTTTGATTTTATTGGCTCATTTTGAGTTTCTCGAAAAATTTTCATCCTGAGACAAAAGTGAATTCGTGTAAACTTGGCAACTGCTTTTTTTCAGAAGCGTGTTCAGAAACAACCAACATGAGTTACTAAGCCAAAACCGACAACAACATCAACAAAGTTTTTAACAAAGAAAACATGTGAACAATATCCGAGACCGAAAACTGAGCAAAGGCCAGTGAATAGAAGAGACCGAAAAGCTGAAACGATAAATGAGTATGATCAACGATCGCTGATTATTGCATGAAAATGATCAATCCTAAGGCATCCGTAGCGTTCGGGCAGGCTCATGCCGCCAAACCAACTATAGTGGTCCTAACTATATTTTTTTCTGGTCCTACGACTTGCAGTGCCCGACGCGGCAATTCAAAATGAGATGCTGTCGTCTCTCAGGAATTCAGTGAATTCGAATTGCCGCGTCAAGCATGACGCTGATTTCACATCTATCTGTGTTTGTGTGTGCATTGAACCGCAGAACTAGAGAAAAACCATAATAGTCGCTTTGCAGGAATGTCATTCATTATCAAAGCCATCAGTGATAGTCACACTTGTCCGGCAGTGAGCATCCGCTGCGTTGAATGATCTCACGCGCTGCGTGCAGGCCGCATTTAACGCAGTCCGCTTCCGGTTTCCCTTGAATCAGCTGCGATAGATAGCCTGAAACGGAGAGAGCGTGTTGTGCGCACTTTGTTTCGTGTCACCTGTCAGCTTTTTCTGTCTGAAGCACGTGAAAAAAGAACGGGTTGTAAAGAAGACATCGCTGGCCACAAATGGGCGTTTTTGATTCCAAGCAAAACCGAACCAACACCACTTATTCTTAAATGAAAATTTTGTGTGGTTTGCATTCGGCGAAAGAACCTGCCAGGTTTGGAGTAAATACTACTTTGAAGTACATGCTAAATGCATTTCGTGCAATTTCTTCAAGTCAACCAAATTGTATATACCGTATTACCTCCAATAAACCCCAATACGTCAGCGACTTTTAGGGGTGGGGGTTTATTGGTGTGGGGGGAGGGGTTATTTACAAACAAATTCTAGGGGTGGGAGTTTGTTGAAAAATGGCAAAAATACCTTGCATGGCAGGCAAGAAAGTCGCAGAAACTTCTACTTTTCACAGAGATTTCTTCTTGTAACAGCCTTTTCTAGTGAAATTACCATAAACTCATCCTTTTGGGGCCTTTGTTAGCACAATTTCACCAATGTCACTGCATTCAGCCACTGAATTCGCTGGGTATGTGTTTCAAACAGGTTTTCAATTAGCTCCCATGGGGGATTATTTGTGGGGGGGGGATTATTCGGAAACTGGTCGGGGGTGGGGGTTTATTGGTGGGGGGGGGGATTAATGTTGGGGGGTTTAATGGGGGTAATACGATATTATCTTTCAGAAACGGAAACTATAAACGAAAAAAAACGGGTTCAGTGCACCGCCGACAAACGCGTCCCCAGCGCCGTTGGTGTCGACGATTTGCTCTTTCGACAGCGGCGCTACCGGATACTTGCGAACCTGAACACACAGTCTGAACATATTGCTTAACTTGTATTGCTTGCCGATTGCTTGGCGACCACGAGATACGAGATGGCAAACGCACGAACTGCATGTGATGCGTTTCTAGGGTTAGGGGAAAAAATCCGGATTTTTTTAAAAAATTTTTTTTTTTAATTTTTTTTTTACAAGTTAGGTTCGTTCGAAGCGTCTCGTCGAGCTGAGTTCATCTAGACTATTTTCAGAACGATCCGGGAAACTATAAGAGCGAAAATCGTGTTTTATTGAAATTATGTCCATTTCATAGAGGGAAAGTTGCATTTTCAACAGTAAAACAGGGCAATTTTTCACGTGTACTTGAATATTGAACCCGTTCTTAGTGGTTCCTCTTTAGAAAATTACCAAAATTTGACTGTGTTCAAAAATTCCTGTTTGCTGTAGCTAAGTCGGCAACCCCTGTCGACCCGGTCGCCCTAGGGTTAGGGGCTTTGAAAAAAATTGGTTAATTGAAAAAAAGCGGAGATGTTGGTTAATACCACATCACACGACCGTTTTTCAGATACCCGATAACATGGCCACATGTTAAAACTTGCGTGCTGAGCTAACTAACGTGTTAAATTTGCGTCTGTCAGTTGCCCGCAACGTGATCGCGAAATCATGGTACGTGTTTTCGATACGATGATTTGAAGAGTGGGCTCTCGCCATGTGGCAGATAGCATAGCTGGTTGAACCTGAAAGTAAGTGTCTTGGGGGGGGGGGGGCGACCGGGTCGACAGGGGTTGCCGACTTAGCTACAGCAAACAGGAATTTTTGAACACAGTCAAATTTTGGTAATTTTCTAAAGAGGAACAACTAAGAACGGTTCTATATTCAAGTACACGTCGAAAATTGTCCTGTTTTACTGTTGAAAATGCAACTTTCCCTCTATGAAATGGACATAATTTCAATAAAACACGATTTTCGCTCTTATAGTTTTCCGGATCGTTCTGAAAATAGTCTAGATGAACTCAGCTCGACGAGACGCTTCGAACAAACCTAACTTGTAAAAAAAATTTTTTTTTCAATTTTTTTTTAATTTAAAAAAATCCGGATTTTTTCCCCTAACCCTAGGTCGCCCCCCCCCAAGACACTTACTTTCAGGTTCAACCAGCTATGCTATCTGCCACATGGCGCGAGCCCACTCTTCAAATCATCGTATCGAAAACACGTACCATGATTTCGCGATCACGTTGCGGGCAACTGACAGACGCAAGTTTAACACGTTAGTTTAGCTCAGCACGCAAGTTTTAACATGTGGCCATGTTATCGGGTATCTGAAAAACGGTCGTGTGATGTGGTATTAACCAACATCTCCGCTCAAATTGTTTAACAATATATCGCACAACTCCATTGTAGACCTATAACATACGCCAATCAACAAGATATAATGTTCATCTCATCATGGCCTACCGACTGAAAAACATGTTCTAAGTTGCAAGAAAACGATTTCTGAAATTATATTTCAATTCAGTTAAGTCATTTCAACGCTAAAAATTGACTCTAGAAGTCATCCAAATCGAAAAACATGGAGTACGTCGGTCAAAATGACCAAATAATTTACCTAAGCACACAAAGAAGTTGGGAAGAAAATTTGGTTTGAACTTTCAAAAAATTATGCCATAAATCGAATTTTCAGAGCAAAGTAGAAGAAAAATTTTTCAAATTTTTTTTTAAGTTTGAAAAAAAAATCCAAATTAAAAAAAAACGAAAAAAAATAAAAAAAATTTTTTTTTCAAAGCCCGTAACCCTATGCGTTTCACAGTTTTGACTGTTGCTGCAACTGGGAGACTTCTTCCTCACGAGACAGTTCTATTATGCAGACTTATACGATACGAGACTGTTCTCCACTGACAGTCTTGATTTTAACCGTCCAGATCCGAAAGGCAAAAAAAAAAACTGGACCGAACCCGTCCATTCTGAGCGCATATCACATCGTCTGTGCCCTGGGTGATGCACGCCAGCCGAGTACGCTTGTCACCCTTCTTCGGCCATGCAGCTAACTTCAGCGCAATCTCTTCAACGTTGTCACTCTGAAAAAAAAACAAGGATCCTTTTCTTGTGGTCTATATTTGCGAAAATGGAGCAAGTTTTTGCGAGCCGATCAACTGCTTCGCTCACATTCAAGCCGTTCTGCTTGGCGAACTCGCGTGCTTCCTGAAAGCAAAAAATTACACACATGATGATTTGCGAAATTACAACATTCCCAAGCACAAATTTGTCACCGTCTCATTGCCGAAGATGATATCGCAGTATTCTAACGCGTTTAATTGCGGCTCTTTGAAGAACTCGCATAAAAACGGCGCAGACAGATTCATCGAGAATAGTTTGCCGGTGGAATTAGCGTGCTCGGCGACGTGCTGAATCGCAGCGGGACAGACGGTCAGAAAAAAACCCTGGGTTTTTTTTGAATTTCTGTTTGGTATATTTTGTATTTATCAAAACAAGTGAACAGTTCACTGATAGCTGGTCTGTATAACAGTGACCAACCCTGTACTTACGGATATGTAATAGAAATCGGCCTGTTTCATTGCGGCGTCGTTATCAGACTCTTTCAAATGGTCGATTTTGTAGTGATTCGCAGCGGACAGATCAGCAACAAGTGAACTGCAAAAAAAACAGACAAAACAGTGGTTCATTGTTTCTAATTGTTTGCGTTATCAAAGCTCTCCGTTGATCAATCAATTTTTACCCTGTTTTGTCCTATTTGTGGAATGAACCACAAAAACACGGATATATTTGTTATTTCAGTATCCGGTTTCAGCAAACAGCAGATTAAACGAACGGACATCCAATTTCGTCTTATGTAGCTACGCGTTTTTTTGCATCGCATTATTTGCAGCTATTTGCATTTTGCAGTGCAGCCGGAGACGGAGACCATATAACTAAACGAACTGCGGTACTTTCATAAGAGTAAGGATGAGATTTTGTTTTCGACTGAATTTTATGAATTTGTTTGCAGTTCATGAGTTTTGGAATGAGTTCATTTCATGCTTTCTGTGCAGGACAGACTCCGCACCCAAAGGAATGCCAGCACAGAAAGCACGTGCATCACGTGATCACAAACCAATTAGCGGATTGCCTATCATTTGCAAGTTCGACTGTACTATCTGAGCCCGTGGTGGAACATTCCATTAGCCTGCGTACGGAATGTACGATCTGACGATTTCCACCGAAACGTACGCACCGGAAATGTTTCCATGCGCAGTCGTCACGAAACTTCGGCGAACGCTCGAATGTCCGATGCCCGGTGTCACCGCGGAGATACTCGGCATCGTGCTCGCTCATGCGGCACAGCCGTTCCGATTCGTCCAGCAGCCATCATACGCCACTGTGGCGTTGGCTGATTTTGCTGACAACAGCAGTTTTCTGGGACCGGTTTCGAGAATCGATAGTCTCTAGAAACCATGTTTCACACGAACAATATGGCCTCTGGCCAATTGCGTTGCGATTTCGCCTGCCTTTAAGGCCCGTTTATATCTGACGTATGCGCGTACGGCACGGCACGTCACGTCACTTTAGGTCCTGTGTTATTGCATACTGCCGTTCCTACCTGACGTACGTCGACGTACGCCTGCATACGTCAGGTATACACCGGACTTCACTGTTCGAATAATCGAACCGTTTTGTTCAAAACAAAAACCGGACGGACAGTTTCACGTGTGAACAGCGATTCTGGAAACCCGTCCCACGCACAGCACCAGCCGCAGCTGAACGTCAATCGGTCGAGCGTGGCCGACATCAAGGTCGAATGCTGGGCGCCGACGGAGCACCGTCAGTCGCGCGGCATTCGCTTCACGATGTCGCTGTTGCGCGACGTGTCGTGGTGCGCCATGGTGTCCGACCAGCCGCTGTCGGACGGCGACGCTCTGTTCGCAGAGGGCACTCGGTTCATGGCCGTCTACGGCGTACGCCTATGGCTGGCGATCGCGTTCACGTTCGCGTTACTGCAACTCGCGAAGCATTGCCTTCCGGTGCCGGTCGACAATCTAGCCGAGCAACTACAGTACAGCCGGACTCGCGACGCCTCCTATCGCCAGTTGACGTTTCTCTCCGGCTTCATGTCGCTGCTGTTCATCGGCCTCTATCGAAACGGCCTCTTGGCGCAGCTGTTGACGCGCAAGCAAGCGTTTCTGTTCACCAACGCGGTCGAACTGACGGAGGCCGTCGAGAGCGGCGCCGTCCACTGGAGCACCGTCAGCTTCTACGCGTGGCTGAACCAGGTGCAAGTAGGAATGGTGGAAACCGGTTTTTATAGCCAGGAAAAAAACGTTTTTTTTTGTTTTATTCCCGTTTCAAAACCGATTTTACTCTTCAAGTCAACCGTAGGTGCGCGAGAACGCCGACGCGCACGGCCCGGTAGAGGTGAACATGAGACGTGTCATGTCGCGACGACCGGTACACCTGACCAACAACAGCGCGGTGGCACTCGATCAGGCGGCCGTTGCCGGTAGTGGCATGGTGTTCATCACGGACGCGATGCTGTGCAAATACCACGCGCATCAGCACTGCGGCATACGAACGGTAAGCGGCCAACTGCCAGCCTATCGCCGTGTCCAGCTTGCTTGGTTTGATTCACATGTGCTTCAAGAGGGGGCACGTCACTGATGGAGGCCATCCCTCTTTCGCCTTTGATGGTGGCCACAAGGCCGAAATGCCAAGAATCATCCTACAACGAGGTTGACTGGAACTGGCATTCGCTTGTGGCATTTGCGTGAGGCACGGAGGCGCCACGGAAAAGGAACGAACACATGGAAAGCTGGTGTACCGCCAGCGTTCCTTTAGTACACACCATCTGGTGATGTGCATTCCCGTTTACACGCACATGTTGCTGCTATATAGACAGATATCCACCTGTGCGGCAACGGTTGCAAAGTGTGCTTTCAATCAACAAGCCAACTTGTCCAATTATTGGACAGTGACTAATCAATCACAGTGACACTTGCAGGTGATACTGAACGACATGTACAAGTACGATTGTGGCATCCCGATATCGCCGTGGGTACCGGATGAGGTGCTCGCCCGCATCAACAAGCACATCTTCTGGCTGACGTCGGCGTTTCAGGGCGTCATGCAGCGTAACGACCGAGCGAGCCTGTCGATGGGCGGCTGTCACGGTGGCGCACAGCCGCTTGGTCTCAACAAGAATGAACTGCGCTTCCTCGAAATATCCGATTTGCTCGGCGTTTTCGGTGTCTTGGTCGTTGGTGCCCTCGTGGCCACTTTGTTTTTTCTTGTTGAAATTGGTTCGCGATTTGTTTGTTGATCGCGTTTTGGTGTCGTGGAGATCGACTCGATTGCCATGAGGTCGTTGCAATTCATGAAGAAGATGTCGTGTGCAGGGCAGAACACAAAGTGCAATGTCGTGTATCCGTGTGCTATGTGGGAAGCAAACCGCTGTGAATAGTGGGCTCGACTGGACTTACCGTATTACCTCTATTAACCCCCCAAAATTAACCCCCCCCAAAAAAATAAACCCCCACCCCCTCGACAAGTTTCCAAATAATCCCCCCCCAAAAAATAAACCCCCATGGGGGTTTATTAGAAACCTGTTTGAAACACATACCTAGCGAATTCAGTGGCTGAATGCAGTGACATTGGTGAAATTGTGCTACCAAAGGCCCCAAAGAGATGAGTTAGTGGTAATTTCATTACAAAAGGCTGTTACAAAAGGAAATCTCTGTGAAAAGTAGAAGTTTCTGCGACTTTCTTGCCTGCCATGCAAGGTATTTTTGCCATTTTTTTAACAAACCCCCACCCCTAGAATTTGTAAATAAACCCCCCCCCCAACAATAAAGCCCCCCCCCCCCCAAAATAAACCCCCACCCCCAGAAGTCGCTGAAGAAATAAACCCCCATGGGGGTTTATTAGAGGTAATACGGCATTTACCCGTCCACTCCACTACTGTGATTGTGCTTGATTGTTTCAAATTCAGTTCTGCTTCTTTTTAGAATGCTTTTTCGTGAGGTTTTTGTTTTCATGCCAGCAATATACAGTCCATCTCTATGATATATTAGTTGGTTGCACATACGGATCATGTGCTGCATGGATTAGGTGCAGGCAAACTCCGCCTCCACAGGAACGCCTGCACAGAATGCACGCATCAGTCGGCAAAGAACGCATGGAACAACTATGCACGTGTGTGCAACGAACCAATCAGCTAGTTGTATATATATTAGCCAGATGGACTGAACGATCCTCCAACTGAATATCGAGCTGAAGCCGTTCAAAAAAGGCGGTGCGTTTCAAAATTTCGCACTGAGCTACCGATTATGCCCGTTGACGAGCACAGCGCATGTGCCGGTCTTGATGTCGGGCGTTTTCTGATAGCGAACATTCAGGCCGGCTTGGCGCGCTTTTTCGGACATGTGCGTCGCGTAGTCGTCCACACCGACGCTGCCCATGAACGTCGTCGTGTTTGGTCGCTTTAGGATCCACTGAAAGGAGTTTCGATTCATTTTGGTTTTTCTTTCACTTGTATTTGTAGTTTTCTAGTGATTCCAGAAATACGAATGCACTAAACTATGGTTGAAGGGATGACTGGTCCCCAGGCCACAAGAAGGGGTGGCCCTAAAGCAACGAGGGGGTACCACTAATCTGAACCCAATCTCGATGTCAATAGCTTTTGGGTGATGCTTCATTTTTTTTGCTTGGTGGTCGGTGACGGTCAACGAACAATGAGCAAGGCCAAGTTTTGAAATTTGTGCTCCCACCTGCGCGACCCGCAGCGCGTTTTGCGTGGCGCCACCGGGCACGTACTCCACATCGGGACGATTCTTTAATTCGTCGAATCTGAAAGGGAAACAAAACTGATTAGAACAAAACTGTGGACGGACACCAATTGGAACAACGACAACCCATACAGTGGCGCGTGTTTCTCATCAGCCAAGATTGCATCGTTCGCTTTCAGGCCGTATCTGAAAATCAGCGAAAATTTTTTTTGTTGCCAATCTGAATGCGAAAATTTCGACTTGCGAGCGAAAAGCAATACAAAAACTCACTTGGCCAGTAAATTCTCATCAGCATTGCACTGTATGTCCAACAGAGGGTTGCCCATTCCGAAGAGTAAACCGTCTCTAAAAATCGTAATTTTTGAGGCTCTCAAAGGCAACGAATAGGGTTTTTTTGCCACCGCTCCGAGCAACAAAACAAACAGACCTTAGCGCCGCCATGTTACTGGCGAGGCTCTCGAAAGAGGTTCAAGCACTTTGTCTTAACACTGAACAACGAAGACGTCGAGTTTACCTGAACCTGAAATAGCGCACTGTGTGAGTGGAGACCGAAACTGTTTCATCACGTGTTTTTTTTTATTCTTTACAAACAAAACAGCCGTGTTATCATTGCAGACGGGACACCTAATTTTGGAAACTTCCTGCTGAAACTGGGCCGATTTTGTTTGGACACACACTGGAAAGAAAACTGTTTGGAACAGTGCATTTCGGTGTGAATTGCCAGTTCATAATGATCACCAGAAAGTCAGCACCGTTTGTGCGAGTACACAATTGTTTTATTATCACGTTTCATGATTGATGTGAATGCAAAAGAACACACAAAAATGTTGGTGCGAGAATTCACCATTGCAAATCTCAATGATCAAACCGTTAAAAAAGAACGTCACAGAATAAAAGAGAAGCAATGAAACAATAAACAAAGTATTGACAGAGGTTGAATCTTTCGGTGTTCGACCAATTGTTTGCAAGGTCGGGTTGGAAACGGCCGAAAAAAATACAAACCCCTAAAAAACAATAACTGCACAATAATAGAAGATTTTTGTTTGACAAAAACGAAAATATCAACCCGAAACGATCAAAACTCACCGCAGCAAAAAAATCATATGCAAAAAAAAAACGAAATTCAAACCGCTTAACTGACAAAATTTACAACAAATATCAGGTTGGAGCACAAAATCTGCTTGCTCCTTTCACGTGCATGCGGGATAACAAATTCTGAAATCAACATTTATTCGCACACTCACAATCATTATTATCAAACAAACATTAATTTTGACACATTGGTTGTGCCTTTGACACAACTTTTTTGCAACAGAAGTTGGTAGGGCATAGTGAGTTCAGAATATATTCATCGATTCGCTCTACTTTCCACCTCAGAACAAAACAGAATCTGGTACAGAACCTAAAAACAGAATACACAAAACACGTGAAAAGTATTTGCATTGATATTTTGTTTCGTCCAATGATTTTGTTGGTGGGTAAAATAACCGAATGTGATTTTCAAAAAGGAAGGACTAAAACAGTTGTTTTTTTTCAAAGCTAAAACACCGCAAAACTGAAACAATTACACGAACTGCAAACAATGTACAATACGAATGCGGATATTCGATTTCAAACAAACAAAGGGCATTATTAGAATGAAAACAAATGAACTAAATTTGAAAATTTGATGCACAAAAATCCTGGATGATATTTCTCATGAAAATTCAATCAAGTGCCATGCAGTGACAAAATCAAAAAGTGCAGTGTTTATGTACACATTTGACGGTGGAGCAAACTGTTCTGTTCAAACCGGACAAGCGACTTGCAGGTTGCCGCTCAATATAAACAACCAGCGATGAAACTTTCCAAAACCAACAAATTCAAAAAACCAAAAAACGATAATATACTCAATTTATCAACAGAATCAATCGCACACTCACATACTACATAATACTCACATAGTACAACTCTCTGACAAATGGCATTCATGATGATGTAACATCAGTTAGTGTGAAGCGTGGCTATGTGGAAACATTAGCCACGCGTCACTAAATACTGCTTCATGAATGCCCCTACAGGCACACACACCGGTCGCCACTGTGTTTTCCAATCAGCGCAAAGCATCCAAATCAACCAAGTTGTCGGACGGTTCTCTGCGGTTCTGACCAACATCAGCTGCAGAAGACGGGGGTGGCCTCATCAGTGACGTGCACTCCTTGAACCACTTGAGTGTAATAAACTTGAGTGTATCTTAATCAGAAAAAATCCAAAAAAACGAAACCCTCGCGGCAGGAATCATCATCACTCGAAATCAACCGGACTTCGGGAAGCCCATTTGCGCCGCGTACAGCGCCGTCGGGTCGGTCGCGTAGTAGGCGGCGCCCGGGTACGCGAGGTGATTCGCAGCGGCGTGGTGGTGGTAGCCGGTCTGATTGGCGTTCACCGCTGCCGCTGCCGCTGCCGCTGCAGCCGCCGACGGATGCTGGTACTGCGAGCCGAAATTGCTCATCAAATTGTGATACGCCATCTGCGCCATGTCGTACGGCGCGCTGCCAGCGGCGCTCGCGGCCGTCGTGGCGCCGGCGGACGCCGCTGAATTGAACGCCGCTGTCGGCATCATCTGTGACGCCGAACACGTGATGTTGTTGTTGTTGTTGGCGGCGGCGCTTGCTGATTGGCTGTTGTTGTGCGAGCGCTGCTGCGCGGCGCCACTGTGATTGGTCGCCGACGTCGTCATCGACTGCTGATTGGTCGAGGCGAACGCTGCGGCGGCCGGCGTGTTGTACGGCATGTTGTACGGGTTCATCATCATCTCCGGCTGATACGAGAACGCGTTCGGTTTTTGCGGCGTCGTCGACCAGGCGGCAGAGCCGAACCACGACGACGGATCGTAGCCGAGCGTCATCGGGTGGTGCATCGCCGCGTAGGCGTGATGCGGATGCATGGCGGCGCCGCTGGCGGTGTACATGTTCATCGGTTGTTGCTGTTGCTGTGGCTGTTGTGAATGTTGTTGTTGGTGGTGGTGGTGTGACGTGTGATGGTGAGCGAGTTGTTGTTGTTGTTGTTGTTGTCCGTGGTGTTGTTGCTGTTTCAGGACGGAGTGCGGTTGTGTATTGTGGTTCGACTGTAAGTGACTGAGCTGTTGTTGTGGTTGTTGCTGTTGTGAATGTTGTTGTTGTTGTTGTTTTTGTTGACTGCTCGACGACCGGGCGGATGAGCGATGCGATTTACTGCTACTGGACTTGTGCGTGTGTTTGTTGGCCTGTTGTTGGTGTTGCTGGCTGTGGTGATGACGATGTTGTTGTTGTTGTTGTTGATGATGATGATCAGCTGGTTGTTGTGTTTGCTGTTGTGCAACGACTGAAGGCATCTGCGTTGTTACGGGCGGCGAGCGCATCGACAGGCCGACAGTGTCCGAGCCGCCTGAGACCGTGACACAAGTGTTCAGGTCATACATGATTGACGCACACATTCACATTTCATTCACGTGTCAACAGCTTTCTGTCCGTCCAATAATGTTTGTTCCGAAACATACCAGTGTGACGATGTGGTGTGCGGTCATGGTGGAATTGGAACATGGCGTGGCTGCTTGGTCACGACATCTACAAGCTAACATAACAACATATCCGACTAGCTGATTGGTTGGTGATCGTGATGCATGCATTCTGTCTCTGTGCAAACCAAACTCAGCGTCGCCACAGGAATTCATGCACAGCAATGCATGCATCACGGGATCACCGACCAATCAGCTAGTTGCATATGTTATTGAGTTCTGTACCGATTCCACCAAGCAAATCAACAAGTTGTAGGATTGTTCTCTGTATTTCGGCCTGGCCAACATCGTATGCAGAACATCATCGGTGGCCTCATCAGTGATATGCCCCTCTTGAACCACCGAAACCGAAAATCGACCACCGAAAAAGCCCTTCAACAACCGACCATTACAATAAGGCGCGCTCGTCGTGGTGGCCGCTGACGGGGCAGCCGGGGGCGCTGGCACGGGGGGCGGAGTCTGCTGCCGTTGTTGCTGCGGTGCGCTCGATGCTGATTGGCTGGCCGCTGATGACGACGACGCTTCAATGGTGCCGTGTGCCTGCGCGCTGACGGGCGGCGGCACTGATTTGATGGCACATGGCGGCGGCGGAGACGAGAATGAGCTAGACGGCACGGACGATGGCGTCGCGGGCACTGCGGGCGCAATCGAAGGCACACTTGAAGCGGTGGACATCTGCTTTTGGACTGTCTTTTGTTTCTTTTAGAAGTCGAACAACGCCTTGATTGAAATTGAAACATTGAATTGAATTGAATTGAAAAAAACACTCCGATTCTAACACAGTCGACTTTATAAGCTATCAGCCGATTGGCTGTTGATCACGTGATGCATGCTTTTAGCGCTTGCATTGCTGCGGACGTGGAGGCTGAGTCTGTCCTGCACGGACGGCATGCATCACGTGCATCACCGACTAATCAGCTGATTGCGTATCATTTAGAGTTCGACTGCATGAGATGATGAACACAATGAATTTTGCACCCTAATTTCGAATCTTCATGAAACACACGCTGATCCATCGGTGTACCGACGTAATAACGCAAACAATCAGCGAGTGATTACAATTTCAGTTACAATTACAACGACAATTACAATTACTACAGCAGCAGCACGTTTGGTTACTCACGGGCATCACGTGCGCCTGTGCGGACGGATGCGGCGACAGAGTGGCGTGATCGGCTGTCGCCGCCACTGTCGGTGGCATTTGCTCGTACGGATTCGTGGCGCTGACGGCAGTCACACTGACAGCTGGCAGCACTGGCGTGTGCTCAGTGGCGACTGGCGTTGCCGAATGCTGCGCGCCACGCACCGCTGACGACGACGATGACGATGACGTTGGCGGCTGCTGCAAAGCAACACGTGTGTTCTGTGTCGGTGGCACAATGACACTCGATATGACACGATTCGCCAGTAGCAGCGTACACCGCAGGATAATCGTGCGATTCAAGTGATCAAAAACAAACAGGAAACTCCGTCACCCTCGTTGCCTGGTGGTGGTGCGTTAGACTATTGTCTGTGCGCTCGGGGGATCGAGCCCCGCCGAGGGGTGTATAGACACTTAATGACAGAGAAAACTCGATGGGCGCCCTACTCAATGGCGTTCTGTACGCTTCTTTGGGTTAGCCCTGGCTAAAAGCTTCGCCTAAAAATCCTAACAACAACAACAAACAACAACAACAACCCCGACTGAAACTGCACGACAGCTGAAACAGGTGGTACGGCGCATCTTCACCAAACCAACCAGCGCACCAAATTCAAAACAAAAATCACAAACACACACAGAGCGATCAAAGTTCGACGCTGCACTAACCGTCGTCGTCGCTGACGCTCGTTTATTGTGGTGGTGTGTCGGTCTGCCCGTTGGCGTCAGAAACAGCGCACTGTTCGACGACTCGTCGACCGCCGTCAGCAACGGCCGCGGCGCTTTTGGCGCGATGTCGAGGTCGGTGGTGACGGCCGACGCGAGACGCCCGCTGCTGTCCAACATGGCCGCGCCCACGGACGCCGCATCCGTCGCCTCCTCCTCGTCGCCGTCGCTCGCCTCGCCTGACGTGAAAACAGCGAAACCTTCCATCAGTTGAAATTCAATTCTCGCCGATTTGGAAACGAAACGAGTGGAAATGAAACACCGATTACATGACATGACATGTGCGTGGTTGGTTCAATGGCTCTCTCGTCTGTGCGTTCGGGAGATCGAGGCCCGCCGAAGAATGTATTGGCACTTATAAGACAGAAATCAGTGGGGACCCTATTTTACGGGCGTTCTCTGTGCACTCTTTTCTCGGTTAGCCCTGGCGAAAAAAACCATTGTCCAAATTACTGGTTGTTCGTTCGTGACAATCAAAATGACATTGCTGTTTGTGCACCAATCGTGCATACGAATCTTCAACAATCGCCATACAACATTCAAACCGCCATCTCGTTCTAAAACCGACCTCCAAGATTCACCAGCGGATTCTTGTCCTCGTCGCGTGGCACTTTCGCTGTCGCCGTCTTCTCGTCGGCGCGATCGGTCGCCAGGTTCGTCAGCGTCGTCGGCGCCAACGAGGTCGCGTCGCCAACGACAACTGGCGGTACGCCACCGGCTGGCGTCAATTGTGCGCTCGACACGACGACAACGGGCGTCGACGTGGACACGAGATCGTCGTCGTCGTCGTCGTTGCACGGACTTGGAACCGGCTCGAACTCTTCAGCGAACATTGGCGACAGCGGCGGCGGCGACGTCGAGTCTTTCGTGGCGGAGCCGGTGTCCGACAGAGTACCGCTGGTGGCCGGTGCACCTGTATTTGAGGGGCAACGGTGTGAAGTGACGTTGTCGGTTGGTTTGTAAAAACCAGTCTCAGATCTTCATGAAGTCTCTCCAAAAAAACGAGATGTTCATGAATGAGTGGTTAAAAGACTTCAGGACAAGTTCAGTCTATCAAACGACCTCGCAGTCGCACAGACACGCATTCAGACACTGTTGACTGGTTTCCACACGTTTGTACGGTATGGCCGGTTAAACATGGCAGCTTTTTTCAGGGTGCAAGGAGCGCGCGAATTTTGAATGAAAGAAAAACGACGTTCAGAAACTGAATTGTGTGCCAAATTTGACGCGTTTTTTTAAACTAATGGATAATCAGCGCTATTCTGTTCATTCTTTATCCCTTGTACACATGATTGGGAATTTTGTTGGCCTTTTTGAAAAAGACAACTCCTAGTCTGCGGCTGATCCCGCCTTGATGGACTGCCTCATTTATTCGGCCTTACTGTACTGACGTCACATTCAGCGCTGATCTGGCAGGCGGGTGCCAGTGGACAGGCAGCACACAGCTGCACACGAACGTTGGCGTCTTCGGGTGTGGCGTGTGCGGCTGGAAACATTCCATAAAACAAACCCAACGCACCACCGCCGGCGACCGCAGCGACCGACTCTCGCAGTCGCTCCGCCGCATCATCAGCGGCCGAGCGCGCCTGTGGCGTGTCGCCATTTGTCGCCGTCGGACTGGCGGCACGCGCCAACACCGGCGGCAGTTCGTCGTCGTCGTGGCTGCTCGCGTCGTCGTCGTAATCGTCCTCCTGGCCGGCTTTCTCCGCGTCTGCTGGCACTTTCTCGTCGCACTTTCGGTCTTCTGCGGCCGGCGCACTGGTACTCTCCGAAATGGTCTTGTCGGCCGGTATTGCGCTTTCAACTGCTTTGTCCGCCGAGTCACCGTTGGCATTGCGATCGGCGAGTTTACTTGGAATCACTGGTGATTGGTGGTGCGCGTGTGGTTCGTGGAGATCCGACGGTCTCGCCGGAGTGACGCACGGCGGCGGCGGTGTTGGCGACGGCAAGCGTGGCGGCGCACAGGGTGGCTCGGTCGCTTGTGCAGACGACTGCCGCGTCACGTCTGCGGCGTCGTTTGTGGCGTGCTCGTGCTGGTCGGCGGTCGACGGCGCTTGTGACGCTGACGACTGAAACAGCAGCAGTGGCGAATTTAGGCTTGATAGAGTTCAGTGGGAAAAAGTAATGAATGATCCACCATTCACGCTCAGGACTAACAACAGCGACCACGTTCAATAAATACGTGCCAGGATGCTTAAACGAAGCGACTGACGAATAAAATTTAAAAAAAGAAAAAAACCACAATGGACAATCAGCGCGCACCGGCGCCTCCTCGTTGTCCGTCTGTTCGCCGGGCAGTTTCTTCTTCGTGATCGGTGCATTCAGCCGGCGGCTGGCCACAGCGGCCGTAGCGCACGTTTTATTCGTCGTCGTGTTCGGTCGTTTGCGTCCGTTCGTTGGTCCGTTCACGACCACACCGGATGGCGGTGCGGGGCGTCGTGTGCGCGCGGTCGACTGCTTTGCGCCGCTACGACGCGAGGTGCCGCCGCCGCCGCCGTTCTCGGAGTCGGAATCGGACGACGATCGATGACGCCGACGACGGTGCGGCTTGCGCGCTGGGGATTCTGCGGGGTAATAGTAAGAAGGATACTATGACCTATTTTTTCAAATGTGTCCCACTGAAATGACGTCATGTGCCGCAAAACTTGCGCCTGTCGTTCACCGCAAACCAGGCTTTTCGTTTAGCCGATTTCTTCTCGTAAACAAATAGTGAATGTCGAATCAGTCACACCAAACTGACATTTTAGTGCCTGTACTTTGACAAACGGGCGTTTTTAAAGCAAATGACGTCATTTTAGTCCGGACACGTTTGAATAAGTCCACAATACTATCATTTCTTCAAGACCTGCGACTCGTAGATGCGAATGCGATTACTTTCCACTTCTACATGCGATTGTAGACGTGGAAAGGAAACCAATTTCAATCTTTTTGTGGTAATTCAGAATAGCCCAAGTGACCTCGGCCTCGTTTAGGGGACTCGGATCACTTTATCAATTTAGAATTCCCGCGTCATGCATGAGACTGCTTACCCATCTATGCGCGCATTGAGTTCCGGGACCAAAATCAAAGATATTATTATGGTCGATAATTGGTGATTCCATGGTATATAAGTGCCGTGATTGTGTGTTATGATGTGCTTTTGGAATTTGTCGTAGAACCAGTTTGTTAATAGCCGCAAATAGTTCTGCTAACGTCCCGAACCACCGGGAGCAACAGCGACTTTCATCAACTTCATGGATTTTTTTAGAAATTAAGAGCTCATCTCAGTCGCCTGATTCTGTCATTCTGTGTGACAGAGCCCAGAGCCATCAATTAACTGAAGTTGCATCATAAAATTATCATGCACAAGCAACACACTTTATTCGCTGTATTGTCGCGCACTAACTCGATGAAAACAATTCATCAAGTTCAATTTCAACAGCATTCCGAGAAATAACACAAATAATAACCGAATCAACCGACCCTCCAAGGTCGATCGTTCCGAAGAGCAGTTCTCCTCGTTTTCGTCGTTCGCTTTCTCGGCAGCGTCCGTTTGTTGATCGGAGCCGTTTTCAGCAATGGGCGAGCATTCATTCTCGCTACTGAACTCCTCCTCTTCCTCCTCATCATCATCGTCGCTCGACGACGGCTCCGTGTACTTGACTCGCTTGTTGACACGCTCACGCTCGCGCACCACACGTCGACTGGCGCGATTCGTAGTTGCTGTTGTTGTTGATGGCGTCGTTGTGTTGCGGAGACGTGCTGGAAACAGGGTGGTTGGGAGTCGGAATTGACTGTGACACGAATGTGCAAAGCGGCATTCATAAATACCAAGTGCGCCCGGATAGCTGCATGGCAGCCATGCATTCATGGATACCAAGTACGCCCGGATAACTGCATGGCAGCCATGCATTCATGGATACCAAGGGCGCCCGGATAGCTGCATGGCAGCCATGCATTCATGGATACCAAGTACGCCCGGAGAGCTGTGCATGGCAGCCATGCATTCATGGATACCAAGTACGCCCGGTGAGCTGTGCATGGCAGCCATGCATTCATGGATACCAAGTATGCCCGGAGAGCTGTGCATGGCAGCCATGCATTCATGGATACCAAGTACGCCCGGAGAGCTGTGCATGGCAGCCATGCATTCATGAATACCAAGTACGCCCGGAGAGCTGTGCATGGCAGCCATGCATTCATGGATACCAAGTACGCCCGGTGAGCTGTGCATGGCAGCCATGCATTCATGGATACCAAGTATGCCCGGAGAGCTGTGCATGGCAGCCATGCATTCATGGATACCAAGGACGCCCGGATAACTGCATGACAGCCATGCATTCATGGATACCAAGTACGCCCGGTGAGCTGTGCATGGCAGCCATGCATTCATGGATACCAAGTACGCCCGGAGAGCTGTGCATGGCAGCCATGCATTCATGGATACCAAGTACGCCCGGAGAGCTGTGCATGGCAGCCATGCATTCATGGATACCAAGTACGCCCGGTGAGTTGTGCATGGCAGCCATGCATTCATGGATACCAAGTATGCCCGGAGAGCTGTGCATGGCAGCTATGCATTCATGGATACCAAGTACGCCCGGAGAGCTGTGCATGGCAGCCATGCATTCATGAATACCAAGTACGCCCGGAGAGCTGTGCATGGCAGCCATGCATTCATGGATACCTAGGGCGCCCGGAGAGTTGTGCATGGCAGCCATGCATTCATGGATACCAAGTACGCCCGGAGAGCTGTGCATGGCAGCCATGCATTCATGGATACCAAGTACGCCCGGAGAGCTGTGCATGGCAGCCATGCATTCATGAATACCAAGTACGCCCGGAGAGCTGTGCATGGCAGCCATGCATTCATGGATACCTAGGGCGCCCGGAGAGTTGTGCATGGCAGCCATATGGCTGCTTCAACCTGTGGTGAGCTCCACTAAATCCGAACACTCAGCGTGACCTAAAAAAGCAACCGACCATTAGCCGTTGGCGCGTCCTTCGTGTCACGTCGATTGATTCGTTTGCGCGCGACCGTCCGTTTGCGGGTGGCCACCGCGAGCGCCGCATTGTTCGCGCTCGACGACGCCGCCGATTGCGCCCGGCCTCGATGCTGCTTGCGCGGCGGCGGCGGTGCGACTTGCTGCGTCGCGAGCAGACTCTCGAAAATGTTCAGCGTCGTCGGCGGCGATGGTTCGGCGAACAGATTTTGACGCGCGTTTGCGAGCGATGCCAGTGGTGAGCCGGGTGGTGAGCGGAGCACTGGCGACTGCGAGAAAAACGGTGCAACTCAATACATGAAATCGAATAAATGAGTAAATGCAACGGAAATAGGGATCAATATAAACGGCGCAACATTGTGTTTGTAGGATTAGGAACTCATTTTTGACTGGACCACTCAATTGTGCTCCCGACCACCTGTAGATATGCGAAACGTGACAGGGTGGCATTTTTCTAGCACATTCTGTGCTACAACGTCTGATACCGTCTACAACACAGGTTTACGAAGCTGCTGATAATTTCAGGTTAACAGCAACAGAGCACACGCAGCTCCGTAAAAAATGTCAATTTATAGCAGAAGAGCGATCTGCCGAAAACGTCACATACAGCAACGAAACACGCGACCCGAATGATAATAAAGTATGTCCCTGCAAAGCTGTCCGTTTCTCGCAGATTACAGAGCACACGCAGCTTCGCACTGCAGTAGGAAGAACGAATATATCTGGCTTTGGTTTGAAATCGAACACAGTCCATTAGTGGCTAAATAAGGTTTCTTGCCACTTGCCCTTGCCACGTTCTTCGATCGTTTGCTGTGCATTCGGCGAAACAGTGCGACAGGTTTAGACAGACACACCGTAGCACTCTGACTGCAGTACGTCGTAAGGGGCATTTAGCAATTCGTTTTTTATGCGTACGCACGGACACGACACAATTAAAAAAATGGCCACACGATTTTAAAAATCGTCTCGTGTGTGCTATTGTAATGCATTACAGACACGACTAGTTTGCGCACGGCATTTAGAACGGTGCGTACGGACAAACAAAAAAACTAAATGGTGTTTTCGCGTTTACGTGCAATCGACGGACGGGCGACAATGCGGCGGGCGACGCAGCTGCGCCGGGCCTCGTCGTCGGCGAGTACACCTGCGGCACGTACCGCAACCGAGCGACGTCCAGCCAGACGCGTCGCTTGTCGCTCGTCGCCGTACGCCAGTGCGACTCGACCAGCGTCCAGTTGATCACGAGTGATACGCTGCGCGTGCATGAATGAATGGTGGTGCGAGAAAATGCGAGCAACGCGGCATTCATGAAGCCGTACTTTCAGCCATTCATGAAGTCGCACTTTCTGCTTTCTAGGTCCGCTGTTGTTTTACCGAGATTATAAGATCTGTCTGTGGTAAAACACGTTCGGTGTCCGTCGCGCACTGACGAGCCAGGGGGCACCGCGGTATGCGTCTACCTGGCAAAACCGCACACAGCGAACTTCGTGTATTGAGTGATACGCGTCGCTGTGCGAAACGCTGTATGAAACATGGCGACGCGGTCACTAATTACTGCTGCATAAATGGCGCTTAACGAATTTTTTACAACAAAAATAACGCCATTTTACAGAAAGGACACAAAAAAATTTCTCACAAGAATGTGACCGCAGTTTACAGAAATGAAGCCTAACATTTTTTACAAAAATTTCCGTCAGCTTCTCACCGTTTAGTCGAACGATTCTTATCAAACTGCAGAAAGTTCAACCGCTGCAACGTCGTGCAAACGTCCTGACCGGCGATTCCAGTGGCTTTTGCGATACCTAAAAGATGTCGCAACCCGCTAATCGGTTGAAGGGTGCAACGAGCGCGCGAAATTTGAATGAAAGAGAAAACCGTTCAGAAACTCAAATGTGTGTCGTCAAGTATGACGTGTTGTTTTTAAAACTAATGGATTCTACGGGCTTTTCTGATTATTCTTTCTCCCTCGCACACATGATTAGGAATTATGTTGGCATTTTTGAGAAAGACAACTTCTAGTCTGCGACTGATGCCGCCTTGATGTACTGCCTTATTAATTCAGCCATACAGTACCAATGAGCGTGGCAGTGAAAGGTAAATAAGCTAAATCAGCATAAAACTCAAAATGACAATGCCACTTGACCGGGCGTCACTAGAGTTAGACACTTAAAAACAGAGAACACCATCACTTGCATGTAGAATAATCACCCTTCGACGATAAAACCGTGATTCTAACAGAGGCATGAATGCATGACTAATAAAAAAAATAAGCAAACCAGAGCAAAACAACGCACGTGAGATACTCAAACTGGTATCGGCCGAGTTTTTCGCACGCTCACATTTCCATTTGTACAAATATTCCAGGATGGCTGTTCTCCAATACGACATGTAACTGATACGGCCGAGTTCAGACAACGGCTGCTCCGGGGCGCCGGGCGTTTTCTCCACTCGCGACAACGCGAAACCTGAGTAGTAAAGTTATAGTAAACAGTAGTTATAGAGTAGTAAAGTAATAGTAACCAGTAGTTATAGAATAGTAAAGTAGTAAAGAGTAGTTATAGAGTAGTAAAGTAACAGTAAACAGTAGTTATAGAGTAGTGAAGCTGTCGTATAGTACTAAAGTAAAAGCAAAGAGTAATAGTAGAGTGGTGAAGTAAGTAGTAGTGAATATTAACAGTAAAAAATAGTAGTAGAATAGTAAGTGAAACTTAGTAGTGAAAAATAGTACTTGGTGGCTACTACTTGTACTGTAGTCAAGTTCAAGTAGTTTACAAAAATTGTTGATTGGATTCTTCTGGTCACGGTCAAACTAGAAATAAACAAAAAAATCAAAGAAAATGGCCAGCAACGACGCACTGAAATCAATCAAGAATCGTCCATAGCCGTGTTTCTGATAGCACGGCAGCGTGACAATGCACGATAGGTTGAAGCGTTGACTGCTGTATTTTTCCTGTAGAAAAGAACCGCGAAATACGATCTACAACAGCCATAAAGCGAAATCAAATTCAAAATATTTTTGTGTCGTGACATCGTTGTCAAATTGCCCATTAATTTTATTTTGAAGGACCGTTCATATTGACGTTTGCGTATACGGCAAGTCCTGACCATGTTTTTCACCAAAAACAAACCAACCAAAAAAACAACAAGACCAAGACCGACCTTCGAGAAATACCCGACGAATCGACATCCATACTCGTCATTAACGGTGAGCACGTAGAACAGAAACGGCTCAACATCATAATAAAGCGTTTTATGATCAAGGAACATCTTCGCGAGCAGACACAGGTTCTGGCAGTACATGCGGGCCCCCTTGCCGTCGACTTCGAACACGCTCAAGTGGCCATTGCGATACAGCTCGACGCCGGGCGGATGGCGCTCGCCGCATTTCGTCTGTGAATTTTGGACAAGAAAATCAGCAAACTGTGCTGATTGGCTGATCGGTGGTGCCAGGAAACTTGTTACCATATTGTCTTGTGATTTTCTTGGCTTTCATGTAGGGTTGACATGGTAAAAATACCGTTTTTTTACCGGTAAAAAAACACGTACCGTATTACCTCTATTAAACCCCCCCCCCAAAATAAACCCCCACCCCCTCGACAAGTTT
Source organism: Theristus sp. LFF4_11 (assembly GCA_030248135.1). NCBI lineage: Eukaryota > Metazoa > Nematoda > Chromadorea > Monhysterida > Xyalidae > Theristus > Theristus sp. LFF4_11. Next base: position 6,365 of record JASANC010001736.1, on the reverse strand, counting down.
CCAAATAATCCCCCCCCAAAATAATCCCCCATGGGGGATTATTGAAACCTGTTTGAAACACATACCCAGCGAATTCAGTGGCTGGTTGCAGTGAAAATGATGAAATTGTGCTACCAAAAGCCCCAAATGGATGAGTTAATGGTAATTTCATTACAAAAGGCTGTTGTAAAAGGAAATTTCTATGTAGAGTAGAAGTTTCTGCGACTTCCTTCCTGCCATGGAAGGTATTTTTGCCATTTTGCCCACTCCTAAAAATGGTTTCCAAATAACCCCCCCCAAAATAAAGCCCCCCCAAAAATAAACCCCCACCTCCAGAAGTCGCTGAAGAAATAAACCCCCATGGGGGTTTATTAGAGGTAATACGGTATTTATACGCGTTTTTTTACCAGGGCAAAAATTGGTGCCTTGAAAAAAACGGGAAAAAGACCGTTTCTGTATTTTTCCGGTTTTTTTTTCAATTTTGGACCCTGAGTTTTTATATCATTTTTGATGAGAAAATGAGAAAATCTGTGACCAAAAAAATATGATGACGAAATTGACACTGATGTTTTGAAAGAACTGTTAAGCGAGGTGCAAGAATCGGCTGGAGCTGCCGAGCTGAGCTGAAAATTTCAAAAATTCCAAATGTCGCTCAAAATTGTCTTTCTTACACAATTACTGATTTGTTTTCTTTTTGATCTGAACTGACTCTAAATTCGGTTTAATTGCGTTATTGCAGCAAATTGTGTTCGTCTATTGTGACCAAAGACTGTCCCGTGAAACCGCTGTGGTTTGTTCCTGTGTAATTGGTGGAATATAAACGATTGAGCAAAAGATAATGTTCGATTTATTGCTGACCTTTTGGGTTTTCAAGCATAAACATAATTTATTTTCTTTGTTGGTGCACGATATTTTGAACAAAGCATCCTGAAAGTTGTTTTCACCAATCCTGGTTCAATTAAAGTTGGCTGCGAAAAATATGTGGGTTTTTACAACTTTTTGGCTTTCGTTTTTGTTTCGGTAAAATTACCGTTTTTTACCGGTAAAAATACAGGTTTTTTTACCACGATTTGAAAAAAACGGTATTTTGCCAACCCTACTTTCATGAAATTGTCTCATCTCGAGAGCAACCTTATTAGTAAACGGGAAGCGAAGGGCAAAATCGATCCGCTGTCATATTGAAATGCAAATGCAATTCGGTCGAAATGCAAAAGCTGAATGTCACCATCTCCGTGCGACATTTAGAAGACACAAACCACGAACTTATGAATCGCGGTTCATTCATACACTGTGCTAGCTTTGCGAGTTTGACAACGATCAGTCTTAATGTGACTAAAATCAGTGTCAACCATAACGCCATATCGCAGATCTCAAGATCGAATCGCCAAAAAAAACAGCAATACACAAATCAATACGCTAGGTCAGCGACAGCCAGCCGAAATCATTTCCAACTCACTGACGCACGATTTTGCGTATAGAAGAACAAAAACCCAGCAACCGCCAGACCTTATGCCGATTGAAGCTATCGGCGCTTTTGCAGTATTTCAAACAGAACTCGCAGATGTACAAGAGCGCCATCTGCGCGTACTCCTGCGGGTAGGGCGCCGAAAACCACGTGTCCATCAAGTGGCGTCCCATTTGGATCGACGCCGGATGGCGAACGTTCGACGACGACGATGGCGACTCTGGTGCCTTTTGCGAGATTGCGTCCGAGATTGCCTGCGTTGCCAGGGTGGGTTGGATTTGGAAATTTGATAGAAAAAAACACGTTTTCGCATGCTGAGCACCATGGCGGCTCATCTTGTCTGTGCCAAACAACGCCTTGTACATGTACAACCGAACTGTGAGACATACCGAATCAACAAACCGGGTGCTTTTCAATTCGGCTAACCAGCAGCCAATCAACATCGTTAAAATTCAAATACCCGAATTTGAACAAACTGCGCAGCCAATCAACGTCGTTAAAATTCAAATACCCGAATTTGAACAAACTGCGCATGTTTCACAGTTCGTCGCTCAGTCAACAACCACAAGCAACAAAAACAAAACTGAAAGAAAACAGCAAAACTCCACAAGAAAACCGAAACCAACCTTTTCAGCGCGTTCTCTAGCGCTCGTGAACGCCTGCTCGTCTTCGTCGTCCACTTTCGGCGGCACCGTCAGACCGGGTAAACTCAACGGTTCTAGCGGTGCGACCGGCGAAACGGACTTTAGCGGCGATTTCTCGGCGCGTTCCTTGGTCGATAACAGTTTCGCTTCCTGTTTCGGTGAACTCGCACGTTTCACGCCGGATTTTCGTCGTTGCTGACCGACAGGCGTGGTCTTCGTTTGGCGTTGGCGTTTCTTCGCAGCTGGAGAAGCGGGCGTGAGCGAGTTTGAGAGTGACAATGCCGATTTTTCCACTTTCTCATTGTCGTCGTCGTCAATTCTGGAGGTCGATGGCGCCACTGTGAACAAGTCACTTGTCGAGTTGAACTCGACTCGATTTCCATTCGGTCCTGCGACTGGCGTCCGATCCGATTCAGTTGAATGCGGCTGAGTGGCGTGCGCTTGCTGGCGAGTTTGCGCGGCGGCGCTGCCGCGACGCGATTGCGTCGCTGAATTGGTTGATCTCATGTTTTAACGTAATGGACTATCAGGGTTTTTTTCGGTTCTGCGGCTCAAGCGATGTAAGCAGGTTCATGCTTGGCGCGGGAATTCGGAAATGGTGGAGTGACCCGTGTGCCCGGCCCGAGATACAGTTGAATCACCACAAAGGGTCAGTATGAATGGCCGCATCAATCATGAACCTGATAGTGCCTTCAAACGTATCGAGTCGCAGAACTAAGACAAAAGACAATAGTATCAGTGTTTTACTTATTCAGTTTAACAACCGAAGATCAGAATGAGAGTGAAGAATAATCATTTAGGCCTATCGACAGTCAAAACTCAAAAAGAAACCGTTTACTTACGCTCATCCGTTTCTCTAACTAGCACTAGCACCAATGAGCCGATTCTTCAATCCAATCCAACCCAAACACAACACCTATACAATCTACATCCGCATGCTTTTGTCAAATCTACGAAAACTCGAAACTACCACTCGAAAAGAAGCGCTCACCTTTCCTACCGGCAGAACCGGCCGAGGGTGTGCTGGTGACGCGCGTTCGTTTCAGTCCGCCAAGTGCGGTCTTCAATTTCGAGCGTGTTTTGTTTCTTGTCGACGACGCCGACGCTGACGGAGTTTCAGTTAACGGCGATTCGGTCGAATTGATCTGTGTGACACTCGTAGTTTTCGCAGTCACCGCGCCTGTCGTCGAGTGCTGCCCAGCGGTGACGCCAGTTGGCGTTGGCGACTTGGCCGACTCAGGCACACTCGAGCTGGCAGCGGTTGACGAGCATTTCAGCTGTTCCGTTTTCAAGACACGACGTATCGAGTCGAACAGATTCTCGGCGCTGCCCGCTGATTGGCCGATTGTGGAAGTCGTCACTGCTGTGGTGGTTTCTGTTTTGGTGACGAGTGACGTTGGCGAGTGCGCGGTGGCGGCGCTGTTGGCGGGCGATGGCAGTTGACTGCCACGTGACGACGGTGCTGGCGGTGGCGAGTGCAACTGCAACTGTTGCTGGTGTCGGTAGTCGCTGTCGTCTGAAGCGAGCAAACGTACGAATTTAGAACGGAACAGAGGACGAAAGAAACTAGCGTGGCAGGAATCATTCACCGGTAATTGAGATATAATCTGAGAGAAAAACAGAAAGATGTAATCTGTGCTCGGTGAAACTCAGAAAGGGGACATTCATGAAGCGGTATTTAGTGACCGCGTAGCTATGTTTTAACACAGCTATGCGTCACTAAATACTGCTTGATGAATGCGCCTTAACGCTGCACGCGCATCAGCGTTTTGTGACTGTGCAACATGACTGTGTTTCAATTACCACGCAACAATATATCAGTTTGTTGGTTTTGTTGTTGCAAGTTTTGTTACAGTTGGGAACAACGATAACTGTGTAATTACACGTAATTATATTGGCTATATAAGCTGTGATAATCTGTGATCAGGGTTCGGTCTGTTTTTATTATTGTCGTTGTCGTGTCATCCTAATAAGCAAACCCAAATAAACTACGAAACAACCCAAATATCTTTCTAGTTGGGAATAGCGATAACTGTGAAATTACATGTAATTATATTGGCTATATAAGCTGTGATAATCTGTGATCAGTGTTCGGTCTGTTTTTATTATTGTCGTTGTCGTGTCATCCTAATAAGCAAACCCAAATAAACTACGTAACAACTCAAATATCTTTCTGGCGCCCAACGTTTGGCTCGTACAGTCATCATCTATAAAGAAGGAAAACCACAGTGTGCAACAGTGCAATCCGCACAACAGCACGATCAGCATCATGTCTAGGGTTAGGGGCTTTGAAAAAAAAAATTTTTTTTTTATTTTTTTTTCGTTTTTTTTTTAAAAAAAAAAATTTGGATTTTTTTTTTCAAACTTAAAAAAAAATTTTGAAAAATTTTTCTTCTACTTTGCTCTGAAAATTCGATTTATGGCATAATTTTTTGAAAGTTCAAACCAAATTTTCTTCCCAACTTCTTTGTGTGCTTAGGTACATGTCATTATTTGGTCATTTTGACCGACGTACTCCATGTTTTTCGATTTGGATGACTTCTAGAGTCAATTTTTAGCGTTGAAATGACTTAACTGAATTGAAATATCGTTTCAGAAATCGTTTTCTTGCAACTTAGAACATGTTTTTTCAGTCGGTAGGCCATGAGATGAACATGATATCTTGTTGATTGGCGTACGTTATAGGTCTACAATGGAGTTGTGCGATATACTTCAAGTAGCGAGAGAGTGGCGATTTACTGGACTGGAGAACAACCAAGATTACAGGAAAAGGATCACATTATATAGTATATCACGAATAATTACACACAATTACAGCTAGATTAATTACGATAATCGCCCATCATCAACTTCTCCCCCATCAACGGAAAAAGAGAGGGACAGGGAGAAGCCAAATCACAAAATCTCCCTATTTTCAATCACAAATCATTTAGGCGTCTGTCTCACACTACTTCAAACGGCACCACGTCCTACGACGTCACATCTCCATCCTCGGCACACGCTCGGCCGGAAACGCTCCACACATCGGCACTGCGGCCATCATCTCATCACGACTCAATGCTCGGCGCTCGTTCGGCAGCCAGAAGCACGTGAAACTCGGCACCTTGGCCTCGTCGCAGTCCTCGCGACGCGTCATCGCCCATTGGCTGACGTTCATCTCTCGGCACATCCTTGGCCGGATAACTGACTGCTGGTCGCTGCGCTTATGGTACGCCAAACTCCGCTGCGTGAACGGTTGTCTCCTTCTCGTCCATCGAACGTCCCAAGTGCTGCGAGCCATTTCCTCCGCGGTTGCTCGTCTTACCACACGCGCTGCCATCTCGCGGGCCAGCGACAAAACCATAACAGGCGATACGGGACAAGTCGCGCCTTCCACGGCATAAAGCGACAAAACAAGTCGTGCCCAAACAGGGTAAACACGACAACAAATAGCAGCAGACGACCACAGAAGACCGGTCATGATGACCGCCTACGTGCCACGCTCAACGGCGGGCTCACCACTTCAAGTAGCGAGAGAGTGGCGATTTACTGGACTGGAGAACAACACATTACAGGAAAAGGATCACATTATATAGTATATCACGAATAATTACACACAATTACAGCTAGATTAATTACGATACTCGCCCATCATCAACTATATATTGTTAAACAATTGGAGCGGGGATGTTGGTTAATACCACATCACACGACCGTTTTTCAGATACCCGATAACATGGCCACATGTTAAAACTTGCGTGCTGAGCTAAACTAACGTGTTAAACTTGCGTCTGTCAGTTGCCCGCAACGTGATCGCGAAATCATGGTACGTGTTTTCGATACGATGATTTGAAGAGTGGGCTCTCGCCATGTGGCAGATAGCATAGCTGGTTGAACCTGAAAGTAAGTGTCTTGGGGGGGGGGGGGGGGCGACCGGGTCGACAGGGGTTGCCGACTTAGCTACAGCAAACAGGAATTTTTGAACACAGTCAAATTTTGGTAATTTTCTAAAGAGGAACAACTAAGAACGGTTCAATATTCAAGTACACGTCGAAAATTGACCTGTTTTACTGTTGAAAATGCAACTTTCCCTCTATGAAATGGACATAATTTCAATAAAACACGATTTTCGCTCTTATAGTTTTCCGGATCGTTCTGAAAATAGTCTAGATGAACTCAGCTCGACGAGACGCTTCGAACAAACCTAACTTGTAAAAAAAAATTTTTTTTTTAAAAAAAAAATTTTTTTTTTTAATTTAAAAAAAAAATCCGGATTTTTTTTTTCCCCTAACCCTAAT